>CATIWO010813955.1:0-12004 GCA_949673435.1 Macaranga tanarius | reverse complement strand
AGTTTAATAAAAATAATGATAAATAAAATTATTAAAAATTATTTAATTTTATAATAAAATTATGAAATGGTTTGTAGTTTAATAATTTGATTTGAATTATATCTTTATTTATTTTTTTAATTTCGGAGAAGAACCGATATCCGACCCGAATTGAACCGAAATTTCTAATGTGGAGAAGAACCGATTTCCGAACCGAATTGAACCAAAATTTTGGAGCAATTCTGGAGCCTTAATTTTTAAATCTCCGATAGTATGGAGCAATTCCGGAGAATTGCATTCTCCGAACCGAACCGGACCGTGCTCACCCCTAATCATATGTGAGCAAAACAATAAAAATTTTGATAAAATTATAATATAGCTGCTGATTTTAAAAGGAGCAGTATAATTAAATAAATTATTTTTATAATTTTGTACGGTATGAGATACCATTTACCGCGGCATTGCATGACATAAATCATTACCGAAAATATAATTTCATGCATGAATTGGTTCGAAAATGTTTCATTATATAAAATAGGGAGTGTAAACAATGAGGAAAACAAATGAACATTCTCCATTTCATGCAAAAACCCACCTGTCAACCCTCCTCTTCTCCTCTCCGCCACATATATATATTTCCAATATAAAACAAGCAAATATTTACACTCAACCCATCCCACCTCTCATTTTCCTCCACCACCCTCAAATAACTCCGCACTCTCTGCTCCCACCAACAAACCACCAACTTAATTACCCACACAACACAAATAACAAAACTTTCAGGGCCGGCACCGCTACAGCCCCTGGGGATTACAGGGAGAGAATTAACATTCCTCTCTCTGTACCCACATCAGGTTTTTCTTTTTTAAATTACATTATATATTATTATTATGTCTACGGCTACACCACAATCTCAGAGCCATGACATTCATGATACAGCTTTCGCTAAGAGGCGTTGCTGTTTCTGTTTTCCACTTTTTTTTAGCGCTGAATCTCCTTCTTCTCCTACGTCTGCTTCTGTTTTCTGGCAACGAATTAATGCTGTTGAAAATAGCAACCCCACCACCCCAACCACTGCCACCTCTGCTGCCGCCGTGGATAATGGTGAAGCTTGGTGGGGACGTGGGTGGAAGAAAATGAGAGGTTGGTCGGAGATTGTTGCAGGGCCTAAGTGGAAAACGCTTATAAGGAAGATTGTTAAGAAGCGAAGAAATGTTTACGGGAACGGATTCGAGTTCGGGTACGGGAATAGTAAATTCCGTTATGACCCCTTGAGTTATGCGCTTAATTTTGACGAGGGTCCAGGGCAAAATGGTCATTATGATGAGGATCTTGTTGGTCGCGGATTCTCTTCTAGGTATTCGCTACCGCCGTCGTGTAAAACTTCTCTTGATTTTGACCGGGAAGGGATTGTCGTTTTATAAAACGACACGATAAAATCAGGAAATTTTATTGGGGCGGGGCGGGTGCGGAGTAATGTATTATTATTTTCATTTTTTTTAGTATTAAGGAAAAATTGTGAAGGCAAAAGGAGGAAAAAAAAAAAGAAAAACTGAAGAAAAAAAGCTTGAAATCTAGAAAAAGTGATCAATTCTCTTGTACCCTCCTTGTAGTTGTATATCAATTACTTAATTTAATCAGTATATACTTTTTTTTTTTTCTTATTTTGATTCAATAATGTTATGTTGGTGATTCCAAGATTTTAATAAGTTATGTCAATTTATTGATAATCTTAGATTATTAATTCCAATGTAGATAAGGCGACAGTAAGCTAAATTTGATGCTCGGTAATCTTCTAAAAAATTTTAGCACCAATCTACTTATGGATGGTTGGTACCATCTACTGGATTGGCACAATCCATCAAAAGAGGAGGTTCCAATTCGAATTCCCAATCCCTCCCCTAAAAAAAAAAAAAAAAAAAAAAAAAATTTAGCTGACTCTGTTTTTTTCTCTTTATTCTTCATTAAAAATTTTCATTTTTTACCATATAAATCTATAATACTTTTTTATTATTTATTTTTATTTTATTTATGTTATGTTATTTTTCATTTAAATAAATATATATAAATTTTAAATATATTTATCTTTTTAAAAAAATTTTAAAATATTTATATGATAATTTGTGTTTTTTTTTGTGTCAAAAATTTTTTTATATTTCTATAATTAAACTCATTTAAAGATTAAAAATACAATTTATGGCTAATTGAAACCATTGAATAGAGCTTCTGAATCATTGAGTTACACATGAATGTGATTAAAAAATAGAGATGTTGATACATGGCTTAGCCCAACTCAAAAAAGGAAGCCCAATGATGAAAGTCCAAGAAAATGAGTCCAGATAGTGTAAGGTTGAAGTCACAGCCCTTTTAAAGAAAACCCAACCCATTCAAATAGCCTATCCCAATCTAATCCTAATTTAATAGATAGAAGAGTTGATTCATAGTGAAATATTGACAGATGAGAGGATATCTATTTTTATAAAAGCCAGGAATAGTTGAGAAAAGGAGGAAGGAAAAAATCATGAAAAAAAAAAATCTTCTGCAAAGAATCAGAAAATAGTGCAGAGAAAAAAGGGACAGACATAATTCAGGAAAAATAAAAAAATTTATAGAAAGAATTTTGGATCAACCTTACGCTGCTGGAGTTTCTATTCATTGCCAAAGAAAGAAGGGACACAGTTTGCTAAATTCTGAAGGAAAATCAATTTTACAGTAATTTCTAGATCTTTATTATTATTATTATTTTATTTCTATTTATCATTCTGTTGCATTTTTATTGCTATTAATTATTTTTTATGCATTTATAGTTATTTTGTTTTTTTAATCTTTTATTTATTTATTTAATTTTTTTCACTCGGCAACAGTGGCATAAGCACTGTTGCCAACCAATTGTGTTTGTTATTTTATGGGGTTTGTCAACTAATTGTGCTGCCATCTTTCTTTCTTTCTTTTTTTGTTTATTTATTTTTATTCTGATAATTCTTTTATTTATTCTTATTTGATTTATTTAACTGTTTTTTTATTTTAGTTGTTATTTTTATTTTTTTGGCTTATTTACTTTTTGTGTAATATTTTTATTTATTTCTGTTTTCATTTAGTTGTTAATTAATAGTGATTAGATTAATTAGGAATATATGAATTAAATAATTATTTGTTCTTTAATTGATTTAATAAAATTAGGTTATTTGACATTGTAAAATATTTTAATTAATTTTAGATTTAATTTTATTTTTTTGTAATTTATTGATATGCAATCTAGTTAGAATTTAATTATTGATTATTTTTATTTTACACTAACTTTGTTCTATTTTTATAGGTTATTCTTTGGAAAATTTTAATTTATGATTTGTATTGCAGGCATACCCATTAGATAGCCCATGGGTTATCTAAAAAACTGATTTTGGATTTTAGGATATTTTTTTAGGAGTGATTTGATTATTTATTCTTTATTTTTTATTTGCATGAAATGTGTTGTAACTCTTTTTTCCTCCCTCTTTCTTTGCATGTTTTTAATTATGTTGTTGTGATTATTTATATTGAATGGTGTGGATGAATGCTCTTGTGGTGGATTAGACCCAAATTACATGTAAATGAACTAAAATATAACTTAGGCTAAAATTAAAATCTGGAAATTGAATGAGGCCCATTTGTATATAATTAAAGGGATAATTAGATAATAAAAAATAATAAAATACAAAACACAAACGGAGGCCGATCGCAAGGTCGGGTGGGCCATTCAAATGCCCATACCCATTTTTCGGATTCAATCTCTGAGGACGGCTACTGGACTCCCTCTGTGGGATCCAGTTGCTGTAAAAATGTCCCGAATTTTACCCGGGTGGCGACTCATTCTCCGACCAAAGCCCATCAAAAGGTCCAAAGTTGTACTCCTAGTGGGCCCTGAGCCCGCACAGTGCTATTGTCGCTAAATACTTGGGCGCGCGCTGAACCCCGCCGCCTACAGTGGCGACTCCACTGGAGATAGAGAGACTGATTCTAGTGTTTTGTATTTTATTATTTTTAATTATCTAGTTACTTCTTCTGCATTCACTACACCATTTTCACATACTGTGCACACAGTCTCAATAACCCGATAATAGTTGTTGCTCTGCTGCCTGCGTTTCACTTAAACCTAGTGGTAGGGTATATAGCTATTATCACTCATAGTAGAGTATAATTGAGTACGTTGTTCAGACCCTTGAGTGGGGAGACGGAAAGAGAGTATGAAGTTGTAGGAGCCTTTGACCTTACCCGAGACTCAGTTCATGTAGTGCCCTAGCAACTAGCCTTAAGTTTTCCCTCTAATGCATATGTTCTGATGCCATATAGTAGTCCCATTAATAAAGCCCAAGCCCAATATTGATGGATTATTTTAGATTGGGCCTTGTCCTTTTACTATGGCCCGTTATGTTGGACTTCGATTTTATTAATGAGATATGCTACTTGTTTGAAATATCTCGAGAGATTTGCATGAACGTCGGGTTTATTATCCCTGTTGATAATTAAAACCCAGACCAAAAATTTTAGGACAAGAGACTCATCCTGGACATGTGTGTGGGAGGAATAAGGTTGGAAGGCTTCATTATTGAGACCTATGTGTGTTTGTTTGACTATTTATTTGTTTTAATAAAAATCATTTACATTTCATGCATACATGTCACTCATTTTCATTTGTAAATTCATATGTTTAAAGTCGAAAGCCTCTTCTGTTTGGAAGTAAGTTAAGGGTAATTTGACCTACTAATATCGAGAATCCAACTAGTTAATTGAGACGACACTATAAGGGAAATAGAATGTCAGGACCCTCCAACTTTGATCAAGAATCTTTCAGGCAAAAAATTCTGAAGGAGTGCAGGGATGAGGTGTGACAAATATGCATAGAGGTGATTGCTGAGTTGATCAGAAAGAGGCTCATAGATGAAGAAGATTCTAAAACCAGGATCATAGTCGGTGAACCGCTCAAAGGAAAATAAAAAGTAGTAGAGGATTCAGTTGAACTAGAATAGGAGAAAGATATAAAAAAGTAGATGGATCAACTACAAGCTGCGATGAAAAAGTTTGGGCTCTATAATGATTTCGCCGACCTGGATTTGGAGGAGGATGAGCCATTGCCCCCGAAATTCAAGTTTCTAGATATCAAGAAGTATGATGGGATAAATAATCCTCATCTTCATCTTCGATAGTATATCACTTTCATGAAGCCCACTGGACTGACTAAGGCACAAATCATTAAGCAGTTTCCAATGTCGTTAACATGAGCTGCTGTTAAGTGCTACTACACTCTAGATGCACATGTTCAATAGAGTTGGAAGGAGCTTTGTTCAGCCTTCATCAAGCAATACAGACTGAATTCTCAGTTTGAGGTCTAACTCCAAGAATTGTAAAATACAAAGCAAGGACATAAAGAATCCTTCACTAGCTTCCTAACTAGATGGAGAAGAAAGTTGGCTCAGATGAAATATAGACCTGCAGAATTAGATCAACTGCTCATAGCTGCAAAGGAATGCATTCCACCTATCGTTGATAAGTTGAAGTACATGGGCATAAGGAACTTTGAAGAATTGTACCACTTTGGTGTGGAAGTTGAAACTGACTTGAAGTTGGACATTCATGAATGACTGTAGTTGTCTTCTATAGCTGTAATAAATCATAACAATATTTTATTGTAACTTTTCTATCTTTTTATGTTGATGAATGTCATATTACCTGATTTATTTGATTACAAATTTTTTATGATTGTGCACACTATATTATGCTTGAATGAGAGAGAGAGACAAACTAAAAAAATGAAAGAAGAAAAAAAGAATCCCATTGAATAAAAAATGGCTAAACGTCAGGATAGACTTTCAATTTTTCTTTGGGCATCAAACCTTTCGCTTATCCTATGCATAAACTAAATTGACCCTCTTCAAAAAAATAATAAAAAAGGGAAGAAGAAGAAAAAAAAAAGAAAAAAAAAAGAGAAAAGAAATAAAAATGAAAAAAATTATGAAAAGAGAAAAGAAAAGAAAAAAGAAAAAGAAAAAGGAAGAAAAGAGAAAGAAGAGGAAGGAGGAGAAATAAGGAAGGAAAAATCCTGAATACCACCTATCTTTGAGAAAGTCGATCCTTGTGCAACCATTGAAAATTTCTCATCTTCACCAAAATAAAAATAAAATTCTCTTCTAATACCCATCTTCACCAACCTTTTGAAATCCTTGTGAACTAAACAATAGTTGGCTAGAAAATCTACAAAAGGCTGGTCAATAATAATCATAATGTAGTGTGCATAGTTATAATGAATGAGTTATCATATAAAATAGACATGATTGACATGAAATTAGCACACGGAGTGTTAGACATAGACTCATTTGAATTATCAGTAAATTTAAGGAATCAGCAGCTAAAGTGGTAACACAGACATAAAAAAGTCAGCAACACTAATATCAAGCAGTAAATGGCGAGCACATTACGACAGCATGGACATCGGGCCATTAGTGGAAAACAACATGCATGCTAAAAACCATGGTTAATCATCAGTGTGATTTTGCAACCACCCATCTAGTTTGAAAACTCCAAAAAAGGAGCAATCTAGGCAAAAGAGGAAAAATAAATGAAAGAAAAAATGAAAGACCTAGCTAGATTGAAAACTTTTAAAATGGAGCAATCTAGGCAAAAGAGGAAAAATAAATGAAAGAAAAAATGAAAGGCCCAGCTAGGTTCAAAAACTCTCAAAAAAGGGCGGTCTAGGCAAAAGAGGGAATATAAAATAAAAATTGTTGCAATTTCAATTTGGGGGACAATCATGGAAATTCAGAAGTGGCAAACTATCTCACTGGGGGAAAATGAAGTAACTCTTCCACATCAAGTGCGATCACAGTAGTGCTGCAATATGAAAACATGTCAAAACACCACCAAGCGTACAAGCAACAGTTGTATCATCATCCCGGTCTAACCATGGAGGGTCTCGATTGTTATTTCCAATAATACTGGTCTCAATGGCAGACTCAAATTTGGATTCTATGATAGAAGAGAAAACTAATTTTCTAAGATAAGCTCTAAATAGAAGAGGTGTTTGACTAGTCGCTTGTTTTGCGAAACTTACTTTTTGAATCTCATGTATACATGCATCATACGAAGTTGTATTTTTTAAAATTATTTTAATAAGTTTTTTAGTATTACAATCATACATGCATCAGCTCAGTTGTTTGTAAGATGTATTTTACAAAGGTTGACAACCAATTTATAAAGTTTTTTTTTCAGAAAATATTTTTGCATGACACCCGAATTGGCTATATGGCTCATTTCACTTGCTTTCAACTGACGCCCGAAGTGGCTATACGACTCATCTTATTTGCTTTCCGCCTGACGCCCGAAGTGGCTATACAGTTCGTTTTACTTATTTTCCGCCTGATGCCATAAGTGGCTATACGACTTATTTTCTTTACTTTCCATCCGACGCCCGAAGTGGCTATACGGCTTATTTCAATTATTTTTCGCCTGACGCCCGAAGTGGCTATACGACTTATTTTAATTATTTTCACTGGACGCTCGAAGTGGCTATACGGCTCTTTACTTGCTTTCCACCTAACGCCCGAAGTGGCTATATGGCTATTTTCTTCTACTTTCGCTTGACGCTCGAGGTGGCTATACGGTTCTTTTCTTCTATTTTCGCCTGACGCCCAAAGTGGCTATATAGATTATTTTAATTATTTTCATCGGATGCTCGAAGTGGCTATACATCTCTTTACTTACTTTCCACCTAACGCTCGAAATGGCTATATGGCTCTTTTCTTCTACTTTCGCCTGACGCTCGAGGTAGCTATATGGTTCTTTTCTTCTATTTTCATCTGACACCCAAAGTGGTTATACGGATTTTTTCATCTGTTATACGACTCTTTTCATCTATTTTCGCCTGACGCCCAAGGTGGCTATATGTCTCATTTCAATCGCTTTTGCTTAATACCCGAAGTAGTTATATGGCTCATTTTACTTGTTTTTATCTAATACCCGAAGTGGTTATATGGCTTATTTCAACTACTTTCACCTGACACTAGAAGTGGCTATAAGACTTTTCAAAAATCTCTTGATTTTGAACATCAAAGCTGACGGCTTAAAATATTTTTAGAAAACCTCTTAATTTATACATCAAGGTTGACGGTTTGAATTGACCCTCTTAATTTTGAACATCAAGGCTGACGGGAATGGTTTGGGATGTCCTCTCGGATAGTTAACTTCGAAGATGATGGACGAAAACCCTAGCAGCAAGTCTCTAACCTCTTGATTTTGAACATCAAGGCTGACGGCACGAGACTGCTTATCTGATTAAAATCCTCTTAATTTTGAACATCAAGGTTGACAGAGCAAAAAAATCAAAACTTTTTTTATATACCTCACTCCGAAGATTGGAATATTTCTTCGTTATTTGCATTTATTCTTTTTCATGAATCATCGTAATGTTGGCATGTGCTTTTCCATAAATCTCATTACATTGCATGCATTTCGATTTTTGAAAAAATAGGGGGGCAAACTGTTGATACATGGTTTAGCCTAACCCAAAAAAAGGAAGCCCAATGATGAAAGTCCAAAAAAATCTAATGATGAAAGCCCAAGAAAATAAGTCCAGATAGTATAAGGTTGAAGTCATAGCCCTTCTGAAGAAAAGCCCAGCCCATTCAAATGGCTTATCTCAACCTAATACTAATTTGATAAGGATAATTTAAAGGGAGTTGATTCATAGTGAAACATTAAAGAAAAATCTTCTGGCAAAGAATCAGAAAATAGTGCAGAGAAAAAAAGGACATGCATAATTCAGGAAAAAGAAAAAATTTGATAAAAGGGCTTTTGGATCAACCTTACGCTGCTTGGAGCTTCTATTCATTGTCAAAGTAAATTCTGAGGGCAAATAAATTTTACAGTAATTTCTAGATGTTTATTATTTTTATTTTTATTTTTCTTTCTATTTATCATTATGTTGCATTTTTATTGCCATTAATTATTTTTTGTGCATTTATAGTTATTTTATTTTTTTAATCTTTTATTTATTTATTTAATTTTTTTTCACTCGACACTGTTGCCGGTTTCACGTTTTCATCTTAACTTTTTTTTTTCTTTTGGCAACAGTGCCAACCAATTGTGTTTTTTTATTTTCTCAGGTTTACCAACCAATTGTGCTGCCATCTTTCTTTCTTTTTTTTTTGTTTATTTATTTTTATTCTGATAATTCTTTTATTTGTTCTTATTTGATTTATTTGATTGTTTTTTTTTATTGTAGTTGCCATTTTTATTTTTTTGGCTTGTTTACTTTTTATGTAATATTTTTATTTATTTCTGGTTTCATTTAGTTGTTAATTAATAGTGATTAGATTAATTAGGAATATATAAATTAAATAATTATTTGTTCTTTAATTGATTTAATAAAAGTAGGTTATTTGACATTGTAAAATATTTTAATTAATTTTAGATTTAATTTTATTTTTTTGTAATTTATTGATATGCAATCTAGTTGGAATTTAATTATTGATTATTTTTATTTTGCACTAATTTTGTTCTATTTTTATAGGTTATTCTTTGGAAAATTTTAATTTATAATTTGTGTTGTAGGCCTACCCATTAGATAGCCTATGTGTTATCCAAAAAACTGATTTTGGATTTTAGGTTATTTTTTTAGGAGTGATTTGATTATTTATTAGTTATATTTATTTGCATAAAATGGGTTGTAACTCTTTTCTCCTCCCTCTTTCTGGGTAAATTGCACAAACTGTCCCTAAGTTTTGACCCATATCTCATCACCGTCCTAAATATTTAATTCGTAACCGTAAACTCCCTAAATAATAATTGAATTGCAACGAAAGTCCTTCCAGCCATTTTTTTACTTAATCACCCACCGGAGCGCTGACGTGGACATAATAACGTGCCACTTTAACAACCTTCATGATGACGTATTGCTGACACGTCGGCACCATCTTCCTATAAGCAGCAAAAATTATTCTCATTTCTTCAAAACCCATTACCCCCCACTCTCTCTCCTCTTTCTCCACTAGTTCACCTCCACTGTCCGATCATCAACACTCCTCTCCTTTAGTCACCGCCATCCTTTTTCTCCTAACCTACCACCGCAGATCGCTCAGTGATCGACATTGCCTCTGGCAAAAAGGTTGGGTCTGTGACTACAGCACTTGGTTGTCGAGGGCTAGGTATTCTGCGAATGGAGGAAGCATTCAAAGGGTCGGGTTTCTTAACGATACAAGGATAGGAGGATGTGAAGGTTGAAGCTATTAGACCAAAATAGTGGCCAGCTGAATGGTTCCCAGAGCACCAACAGCATAGCACAATTGCGTAGAAAATGCTACTGTAGAAAGCAAGGGTCCCTGCTTATTAAGCTGATCAATCCTGCACATTCTTGGCCTCTTGCCATCAATAGCACTACCATAACGATAACATTAGAATTCAAATTTTGAACTAAAATCCCAAACGCCGTTACATCAAAATATTTCCTCATCTTCTTCCTCCTAAACCAATTCTTTGTTTTCTGCTACAAAAAAAAGCTTTTTCTTACAACTGTGTTGATACATTTTCTTAGTTCCCAAATTCTCCAAAAGAAAAAAAAAGCATTGATCTTTATGGAGAACATGCAATCAGGCAATTTGTACCAAAACCCAAAAACCCAGTTCCCAAATTCCTCTGGTTGTAGGGTTTTTGAGTGGGAAAAAGATGTAAATTTGGATCAAGTAATCAAAGATTCACCTAGCAGTGGAGATTGGGATTCTTTAGTCGATTATATGGTTTGTGACTCCAATTCGAGACTACTCCCATCTGGGTTTTCTGGATCCAATTTCACATGTTTTTTTTTCTACTTAACGCTTATTGTAATGGGTAAAAAAAGGATGAAATTAAATACTGGGTCATGATCTTTGGGTGATAATGATTCAAGAATTGAGAGATTTCAGAGCCAACAATCTTTCTTTTATTAATGTTATATGTTAATGTTGCATACTTTTAACTAGTCAAATTTTGTTTAATATAACTATAATTTAGCATTCTCTTTATAAGATTATGTTAATTCTAGTGTTTGAGCATCTGTGAGAGCTGAGAATTGAGGAATTTAATAATGGTTTCTTGAACTAGATGAACTTGTGATTTTCGTAAATGCTAGAAGTGAAGTATCAGTTGAAGCAGATTCTGGTGTCAAGTTTATGGGTGACACTAATTATGAGGGAGGACATGTTTTACGAACAGATGAGATGATAATTGAAGTTGGAGATTACCCATTCATGGAGGTTACTGAAGTGTCAGCGACACGTCAGCATGAAGGTTGCTGACGTGGCACATTATTATGTCTATGTCAGCACTCCAGTGAGTGATTAGGTAAAAAAATAGCTGGATGAACTTTCGTTGCAATTCAATTATAATTTAAGGAGTTTACGGTTACGAATTAAATGTTTAGGACGGTGATGAGATATGAGTCAAAACTTAGGGACAGTTTGTGCAATTTACCCCCCTCTTTCTTTGCATGTTTTTAATTATGTTGTTATGATTATTTATATTGAATGGTGTGGATGAATGCTCTTGTGGTGGATTAGACCCAAATTATATGTACATGGACTAAAATATAACTTGGGCTAAAATTAAAATCTGAAAATTGAATGAGACTCATTTGTATATAATTAAAGGGATAATTAGATAATAAAAAATAATAAAATACAAAACACAAACGGAGGCCGATCACAAGGTCGGGTGGGCCATTCAAAAGCCCATACCCAGTTTTCGGACCTGATCTCTGAGGATGGCTACTAGGCTCTCTCCGTAGGATCTAGTTGCTATAAAAGTGTCCTGAATTTTACCTGGGCAGCGACTCCATTCTCCGACCAAAGCCCGTCAAAAGGCCCAAAGTTGTACACCTAGTGGGCCCTGGGCCCGCACAGTGCCGTGGTCGCCAAACATTTGGGCACGTGCTGAACCCCTCTGCCTACAAATGATAAGAAATTTTACAATTTAATTGACATTTTATTTTGATACTTTTTAAATTATTTTATATATATATATA
>CATIWO010813738.1:0-35321 GCA_949673435.1 Macaranga tanarius | reverse complement strand
TGTCAAGATCCCTTCAAAATGAATTAAAACTAGTGTAAACCTAGGTGTGTAATCAATCCTTTGAAATGGTCAATTGAGAATAAGGAACCCTAGCTTTTAAAATTTGAATTGAATTTGTGTTTTTATTCTTCTTAATTTAGTGTTATTTTTTTGAAATTACAAACTCTATTTCATTGTCTAAATAATCAAACATTGTGAGTATTACAGTAGTCAATACCAAATCTCTGTGGGACGATATCTTTATTTACTACTTGATACGATTCTGTATGCTTGCGGATTAGTACACATCATAATGCAATTAATTATCTTTTCAAATTTATGGATGTTATAAAGTCTCGAGTTTCTTTCATGAAAACGCGAATGTATTCGAAATATTTATTTTGTTGGCATGGAAGAGTTCAATTCTTAAGTATAAATTCAATGACGAGTTTTTTACAAGTGAAAGTGACTGACGCGGTGTATTTTTAAGCCTATGGAAGGCATAAAACAGTTAGGTTTGAACACGATGAATTTTGACTGACTTTGACCTAAATTGACACAGTTGTGCTTAAATTGACTGACATTGACGAATTTCGACTATGTTCATTTAGTTTTGAATTTCTTTTTATTTATTTAATTATTTAGAATAATTATTTAATCAGTGATAATATTATATTTATTTAATATTATATTTTATTCTTATTTTATTAGTTTCCTACCTTAATTAGGATTTTAGTTAGGGTTTGTAGGTTGTCCTATAAATATTTAATGTTAGGGTTTCTGGATTATAACTTTTCAATTATTATCAATTAAACAAGCTTTGCTTATTCTTTTATCTGGATTGAGATTGTTAATCTCTAGATTGAGATTGTTGTTCCTTTTAAATAATCAATGTGTTTGATTATTGCGCTAAACATTGTATCAGTTATGCACTGTATTAGCTATGAATTGTCTGGCATGCTTGATTTCTTTTTCCATTTCTAGAATAACAGGTTCTGGGCTTCTTCGGTAGCTGCGTCAAATTCAATTTTGACTTTTGAAGCCCCAAAACATGTTATTCTAGAAATGGAAAAAGACATTGAGCACACCAGACAATCCATGGCTAATGTTGTGCATAACTTTGGCCATCGCGGGTAAATTATTGTAACCAAAATTGATGCTCTTGCTGCCTCTGTGAGAGGAGAAAATAATAATGTTGCTGCTGCGAGAGGAGAAAATAATGATGCTGCTGGTGGTCGTGGTGGAAGGGGCATTAGAGGAGGAAGAGAAGGTGTTTGGGGTAGAGGAAGAAGGGTTTGGGAAGGCAAGGAATGCCGGGGAGGGTAAGGCAAGAAGTATAGGCTAACAAGGAACTGGGCACTAAATATTGATATTTTTGTTAATATGTCTATGATATGACAGTATCAGGATAGTAGAAGTTTATGTTTTGATTCTATTAGGTATATTTTTGGCCATCATCTATTATGAAGCAGATGAGGGTAAGGAAAGAAGTATAGGCTAATAAGGAACTGGGCACTAAATACTGATATTTTTATTAATATGTCTGATATGACGGTATCAGGATAATAGAGGTTTATGTTTTGATTCTATTAGGTATATTCTTGGTCATCATCCATTATGAAGCTCCTCTTTCATTTGATTTTGAGCTCTAATACTTTTATATTTACAGTTATTAACCGTGTTAACTATTACAATAAAAAAAGGAAAAAAATTCCTACCATGTGGCATTTTAGAACTCAGATGATCAACATTCCCGCGGTCTAGATGATGACCAAGTGGACTTTGAGCCACCAGCACACCATCTATCACTAGATGTTGCTACCCCAACGATCAGAGCTGGAAGGAGGCTGCCTGGCACCACCACTGCCCCAGCGATCAGGTTCTGAAGGAGCTTGCCTGCTGCTTCCATTGTTCCATTGCTCAGGTTCTGGAGGAGCCTGGCCTAAGATTTTGCTCTTCTACTGGAACCTAGGCACATATTTTACAGGTGTTGCTGCAGCAGGCAGCTGCAGGAGCAGAAGCTCCTGGCTCTGGACAAAACACCGCAGGAAGCTTTGAAGGCCTAGAAGCCCCATAAGTTATTCGCCCCAAGAGAGTATCTTTCCTTAGCCTCTCTTTCACTTTTAGTTCTCGCTCTCTTTGCCTTGTCAGCAATTTCATCCAGCTTTGCCTTGTGTTCAACTTCCTCTTTCTTTTGCCGCTCAGCCTCTGCATTTTGAAATTGCCAATGAGATGATATAAATCCCAAAGTAGTACATGTTAGACAAGGTGGGAGTGAAATGCAGCATTCACAAACAAATCAGAAAAAATGAAACAAAAGTAAACTATGGATGCATTGGTAGAACAAGAACTTAAAAGGGATAACAGGCCATAGAAGTTAAGGAATTTTAAAATAATATAAATTTCAGAAAATGTATGAATTCTCAGAAAACTTTAAGAGTTAAGAAAATATAGCAATATTGTGCATCATCCATCTACCTTCAGGCTTGCGAGCTTAGCTTTCTTAATGACTCCTTAGACCTCAGAGAAAATTTTCTTCCTCCTAGCCTCCCTCTCCTTGCTTTTGGGCATGAATGATTTGATTGATCCTGAAAGATCTGCTTTTGTCGACGACTCATCACTGTTTCCTGGAAAATTATATGTGATTTTATGCTCCTTCTCACTTTTTTTTTCAGCAATTTTACTCATTAGACTCACTTTTTTTCAGCAATTTTACTCATTGGACAAGTGTGTTTAACGCTCCATTTCACCTTTCGAATCAACCAAACTCAACTGCTTATGTTAATAACTAAACAAATTATATAATCTCAAATATTAATCCATGAGTTTCAATTATGAAAAAGAGAAACAACATTAGATTCATTAAAATTACACAAATCCCTCACCCCGAAGTTATTACTTATGTTTAATAATTACAATTTAAACATTAATTGAAAAATAAGCTATATGCTTAAGAAAATCACATTTATTGCATTAAATCCATCATGTTGATAAGCACAACCAAAAATTTAAGCAAATAGAATGAAATTTCAAAAATTAAACACACCCCCACACTTAACTGAAACATTGTCCTCAATGTATGAAATATAAAGAATGAAGTGAACATTACTCCCCTTAAATTTGACTTCAAATTGAATCGGTGATCGGAAGAACTGAAAAAACGAAAAGAAAAAGAAATTGGATACGGCATGTATCTGACAGTGTCTATTGTACAATTTTATTTTGATGCTATCAAATGCCAGTTCAATAAAATCCGCTCGCAAATAATACTCTCACAATGGGAAAAACAAGAGCACACCAAATTTGTGCTTTAGTATTCGGACTTCGACGACCCATTATCGAGTTCAAGCCCAACATTTGCACATACTCATCCACAATACAAGATTCGAGTTCCTCCATTGCACATCAATAATTTCGGCACGTTTTGCTTAATGACGAGTGTTGTAACTTGCATGAGCTACAAAATCTGACAAAATTGGTCACCAAACTTATCCACCACTAATCCATGTACAACAGCGATGTTGAACAGATGAAAGGCTAAGGTGAATCAACATATCATCAATGGTTTGGACACCCTTCAATAAATGGTATCAAAATAAAATTTCAAGCCCGACTTAAACCATGTTTTATTACACCAATGGAAATGTCCATATAACATGAGTTTAAGAAGAAAGAACGATGTTGACCCTTTTCATCTGAAACCATTATTTGAACTAGAAGTGAACATAAGAAACGGGATTTTATATACATTCACCCTGTCTTGCTAGGCTTATTCTCTTAATAAGCCCCAAGATATCAGCGATCTATAAATGATTTGTTCATGAGGTTGACTGCATTATCCATGAACTGCAAACCAGAGAAGAACATATAAATCATAATTAATTCAGGAGATGTATGAGAAACATTAATTTACATTATCTATAGTGTATCTTTTATGCATCTATTTTGAAATAATTAATCATACAATAAAAATATCTGTGAGCAACAAATGATACAAGTCAAATATTTAAGACCACAAAAAAAATATGGTGAGATCCACAGATAGCTCCACATTTGTCTCTTAATAATAATAAATGAGAGAAAAGATCAACAAACAGAAGAAAAGCTACTCATTCTTGAGACATTTGCTATGCGCTGCAAAAGATGTGATTTCAACTTCAGCAAACAATGATGCAGAAAATTAACGACCTACTTTAAATCAAAATAGCAAAATATAGGCTTGGGAATCTCATGTTAGTGATTTCCTATGCCACGTACAGCAACTATAAGAGCATGGCACTGCAAAAAGCTATACACACATCAATTCTAAAAGTGGCACATCTACAAGGGGTGCTAAAAATCAAAAGATCTTACCCCATACCATGTTTCTATATGATAATATATCAAAAACTTTTTAGCCCCTGGCAAGAAACGTTCATTTTAAACCTCTTTTTAAGTGCTCTAGATATGTAAGGCAGAAGAAGCAGCAGTTTCTGAAAAGTCTAAAATCTAGCCCATTCAACGCATTACAGGCATAAACTAGTCATGCCAAGCAAACCAGCCTCCCTCAGTCCCTCTTAATTTGAACACTTAAGGGCTAAGAGGTTGAATCTAGAAAATTAAAGGTTGAACACTTGCAAAAGACTGCCTACTTTGAACCAATATATTACAGTCCCTACACAGAGGAAACAAGATGCACACACAAAAAAATTGTATAGTTTAATGATTCGAAATACACACAATGTTTTCTTGTACCATATATAATCCAAGGCATAATTACTAAAACAAACAAGTGTTGCAATGTAACAGTGTTTACCTTTCCGAGCAGCTTAAGTTCTCGCCCAACTGGCTCCATAAATTTTAGGTCAACATCTATAGGCCACACCTGCGCAAATGAAGAAATAAAATTAAACCATTGCAAATTCACTAGAAAATTAAATTATCCTCCAACAAACAGTAAAGAAGCAATTCTTATCATATCATCAATTAAGCAACAAACTTAATTATAATTAAATTTGAAGTTATGACCTTAACGCCAAGTAATCGAAGGGGAGTAATCTGACCAGGGACGATGCAATCAGGACCGGCGGCTTCAACTATGGCTTCGGTTGCCAATCCACCTCCGATTGGATCAGGATGCTGTAATTAACAATAACAATAACAATAATAATATTAGTCAAAAAGAAAGTGTTGAAGAAGAAGAGAAATTGTTAGGTTAGGGTAGGTAGATGATAAAGAAGGGAAGAGAAGGTTACCTTCATGACGGAAAGGGCATAAGTGGAAAAAGGAGTTTGAGAGACGCGGAGAATAGGAGAATGGTGAATTTTGGGCATAGGTTTAGAGGAAGATGCCCTCCACGGCGCATCCTTTTGAAGCGCAGCCGCACCACTTCCTCCTCCTTTTCTAGACATATTTATCTATATGTGATGCTTGCTGCTGCTGCTGCTGCTCACTTTCTTATTTATCAACGAAGAAGAAGAAGAAGAAACGGCCAAAACTGATAAATTTTTTTGGATAGACAGATTTAAAATCACTCTTTCGGATTCTTCTGAAAGCTAATCTAATCTAAAGGTCAAAGCTGCTTCTTCTCCTCCCCCACTTATTTTTTTTTTCTTGAGATAATTATATAAATAGCTTGTGAGATTTTTTATTTTTACTATTTTAATATTTGAATTTTTATTATATTTAGTTTAATAAATAAAAATATAAATTTAACTAAAACCATACCAAAATAAAAATTCAGCCAATATAAATCAATAGAATAATAAATAAAATAAAACCTTAAAATTTTGTACAACTAGTGAAAGAGCAATTTAAGTTAAGTAAAATAAAATGAAAAATTAGCAAAATAAAAATAAAATAAAAAATAATGTTTGATCGTTTAAAAAAGTCCAGTTTAATGAATGAAAATATTAATTTTTTTTAAAAAATAGAAAACAATATAATTAGAGTGAGAAATGTAAAATGAAAAGTAAAAAATGAAGTATAGTATAAAATAAGAATACTTATGTCAATTTACTATTTAAAATTAGTCATATAATTATTTTAACTTGTAAAATCTGTTAAAAATGTCATTTTAAAAATTTTTTACCAATTAATAAAAAAATTTAAACACCAAAGTAGAAAAACAAAAAATTCACATATCATTCATATAATATAATTATGTTTTTCCCCAATTTTTTTCTTTTTTTCAAATAATTCTCCTAAAAATAGAAAAAAAAAACTTTAAAAATAAAAATTTCTACGCACTTTAACACATTTAATCTTTAAAGTAACAATTTTTTTTGTAGAATAAGAATTTTTTTTTTTTTTTTTTTTTTGTGAAGAAGAAGAATTACTATTATTACATTCTTCATCAAAGAAACAAATAATTCTTGATAATTATTGCCATATATAAAAAATTTCAACTAATATATCGTTGGAGAATTGTATTATAGTGTTACTTATCTTTTAAATAATTTCAACTGGCTGTGAATAAACAATCTTATTTAGGCTCCATTTGTTTGTGAAAAATATTATTCTTAAAAATATTTTCCTATATTTTCTAATGTTTGATTACCAAAATAAAATAAGTTAAAGGAAAATAAATTTTTAGTCAAAGGAAAATAACTTGAAAATATGGAAAAACAAATGTTTATTAAATATAGAGAGAGAAAAATAAAAAATAATGTTACCATTTCTATATAATATTGTATAATTTAGAAAAAAATCTATTGCAAACTAAATACCAAAAATACTTTTCAACTATTTTTCTATTGTTGTAGCCAAACATAAAAAAATATTATATTTTTTTCAAAAATATTTTTCAAGAGACAGTATTTTCCGCAAACAAACGGAGCCTTAATGACAATAGAAATAAAAAATAAATAAACTAACAAATAGTCACGCTGAATCAACATTTTAAAAGACAATCCCATGGTATAAATGGGGTGATATTATGCATTAAACATACAAATAATTAATAAAGAAAATAACTATCCAAATGCTAATTATTTATCCAAAAAATTTAAATATAGAACAAAGAAAGCTGAGCTAACAATCTATTATGTAAGAGACAAAACAACAGCTGACCAAAAGAAATCAGAAGAGATACCCACAAATCATTCTTGATGTGCAGCATATTACTAACAAATTCATTACATTTTAAATTACATTTTATGGCTGCTATTTCTGATAACTTTAGGATTGGATAAAAAAATAAAATTAAAATTAAAGAAAAGAAAAAAAAAGATTTAAAAAAAAAATTGCAAAAGAATATCACAAAAATGAGGAGCACTTCTGTTGTCTCCTGTCCGTACTTCTCTTTAAAAATAAAAAGGTATGGTGAACCATCCAACCCTGAGAAATCAGTTAATCAATTACCATATCCTCTCCTCTCTGTGCTGCCACGTCTGCAAGTCTCTTCCATGTCATTTCTCGCCGCTCTTCTATCTCTTTGGCCCTAGACTCTTTCTCTGTATACTGCCTCTGACACTCTTCGAACAACTCTATATCCATGTCTAAGAACATTTTGCGAACGTTCACAGTGAGTCCATGTACCGCCTGGTTCCAGTGAGATTGGATGTTCTTCTCCAATGCCTCGAAGATAATTGGCAATATCACACCTCGATTCTGTGCAATCAGGCTCACGATGTGCTCATTGTTCCACAAAAACAGAGCTCGTTCTGCAACCTGCTAGCACAAACTTGCTTGAGCAAAAATTTGAATCCAACAAAAGAAAAATGTCATTTCATTGCTGAGATTGGAAAAGCATGCCAAATAAGTTGATTCTATATCTAATCACATTTCATCGACACTTCTAGTAAGCTATATGTAGAACAGTGCGAATGCATTCAGATGTGTAACCTTGTCATGATTCTTATCCCCAGGAATCTCCAAAAGCAACACTCCGTGAAAACTGTACCACATGGCATCAAATACAAGTTTAAACATCAAGTGTTAAATTTATTATGGCACATGGTTGATGTAGGAGTATAACAAACAATAGAAAAAGCCATTTTTCAAGTTGTGAGGGAGTAGAGCCTTTGAGGACAAACCATATTCAGAAAAATGGCTGAACTTAGTGCAAACTAAGAAGCAATAATTGTTGCCATCTCCTGAGCTAATAAAAACAATATGGTGACTTTCCTACTATAAATTGTTGCCATTTCTATTTGGGAAGCCATTGAGCATTCATCTTAGAGGATAAAGCATGCATATGCCAAAACAGATAGGAGATAGAACATATAAATGAATGAATGATACATGGGTAAGTGGGCAAATTACTTTTGGATTACGAATCCAGCTTAGCATTCAACAGAAAAAGATATGAATGACAAAATTAATGGTGGGAGAAATGTCAATCACCAGTCTTGAAATTGTTACTATAAACTCATACGGTTAACATAGAAAAGCCAGAGACAACAAAAGCATATTCAACACAGTCAGCCATGCATCAAATAGCAGCAACAGTAGCAGAACTCCCATAAGAATTATGTAGTCAACCAAAAAAAAACATTCAGAGGACTATGAGTCACAGAGTCATGGCATGTAGATCGAAGGTAGCAATTTTGGGAATAAGATGAAGAAAAAAAGCACTGAAAAATGGTTACAGGAACAAAATAGCAGGGTCAATTTTAAATTAGATGAACAAAACGGCAAGGGATTTCTAAGGGCAATTCCAAGTGGATGAAAAAGACCTTGTTAGGTTGGATTGAAGATAAAAAAGCACAGAGATTGGAGATAAAAAGCACAGAATGAGATAAAGAGATGAAAAAAAATAGAATCCACTAATATATGCTTCACTATTGGAAGGACTTTAACAAATTAAACACGTCATACCTTGCTTAAGTTAAAATCTTTAAGAAACTCGCAGAAGCCAACCAAATAAAAAAAAAAGGCAAGTGACAAATTAATACATAGCCCAATTTAATAGTCAAATGACATCAGAGAACAAATAAAACCTCTCTGTCCAATGGTCACTAACCACAAATTATAATTGACCAAACTAGCAGTTTTGGGTTATTCCATACTGCTCATAAGACTAATTTAGTGAAGAAATGAATCCACACTCATACACAAAAGAAATTCATGCAAAGAAGACAAATACCATTTGAAAAACTCCAGCTGAATATTTTGTCTAAGAAATAATAAGTAAATGTGTTTTCGTTTCACCCTTTAAAGAGGACGTCAGCTAAGTAAGTATTGTCCCAGCAACAATATGAAAGAAAAATAAAATACCAAATCCATTTAATAGAAAGTTGCAGGCAACAAATAGATTTTGACTAAACCTGTAAAGAATGACAATTTGCTATATGTCAGCAATAATCAGCAGCTACAAAGCAATGTAATATGTAGAAGGCATGAATCAAAAAGAGGAAACTTGTTACATGCGCAAAGGAACACATAATTAAGAAAATAATGCACAAACAAAACAAACAATAGCGACACTATCAACAATAATATTCATCATACTAACAAATTCACATTTACCATTTTTCGATTACCAGCACCACATAAATGCATCTCAAGGCACCCTTTTCTACCTAATCTCCAAATTCTAGCATGCAAAATTATGCATGGAAAAGCATAAGGTTTAAATAGACAGGTGATGTTCAAAAACCTGAAAATGGGAACTAGTGAGGCAGCGAGCAATCTGTCTAAAAAGAGGAACCATGCATCGTTGAAACTCTGCAGACTGTGTTGCTTCCAGCACTTCTTCGAGTTCTCCAAGGAAGAGAACTTCTTTCTGACAATTGGTCAGAGGCCAATACTTCAACAAACCCCGAATAACTGTATCTGCAAGTTTGTAATCCTTTTCGACAAACTGGACAATACAGTAAGACAGCTGCTGATGGTAAACAGAAATTGGCTTCGGTTTATGCAGTGGTACAAGTGCTCTTACAAGAAACAGCTTATGCTCCTCTTTCATTGGCAACGCAAACCCATTTATAATACTTCCTAGAATCTCCAACAATTCTCCTATCCCACTGTGCCTCTCAGTCTCATATATAAACCGATAAAATATATTATTAATTGCCTTCCTAATAAACGGGCGATGCACCATAAACTTCCCATAGATCCTATGAAGAATAGTCTTCAAATACTCCCTCTCTCTCGGGTCCTCAGAATCAAACAAATCCAGCAGTTTCAACACGAAAGAATGATCAATATACCTCTTAGCAACCTTCGTATCCGTATCAGACGAAACAACATATCTTAAAAGAAGCTCATAAACAAGCTGCAAATGGGGCCAAGATGGTTCCAAATAAGGCTCCTCCTCTTCAGGATCTGTAACTTCTTGACCAGTATTCTCATGAGAAGCCGGGGGCAGGCATCGGAATATATTAACCGAAACCATTCTAATCATTTCCTCCTGACAGACCTCAGTGATCTTTCCAGACCCAGATTGAATAAAATCCACCAATTCCAACAACGTTTGTCTCTTGATTTCCTTTTCACGAACAGATTTCAAGGTATCATTAAAATCCAATTGAAAGCAACATACCTGAAGCTTCCTCAAGAACAAATTTTGCCTTTCGGAAACAGGAACATCCCGAAACAGCGGCAGTGGCTCCACCGAATGCATTGGCGGAGGAGCCACAACAGCTGTACCTGTATTAGGATTTACAGCAGGAACAGCAGCGGTCCGTGAAGCATGATTAACCACCACATTTGATGCTGGACCACCCGACCCCGTATTCCGATTACCCGGTGGGCCGAACCCGAATTCATTACTTTCAGATTTTGAGGGCTTTTTATGCCCTCCTTTCATAATCTTCTTCAACATTTCTCAACTAATTAAAAAAAAAAAATCAACAAACCCTAACCCTAATAATAATAATAATAATAATAAATCAAAATTCAATTGGACGGTGATCCGTGCGTTGGTGGTGGTGGTGATGGTGATCAGTGGAATTACAATGGACCGGCATGCATGGAATAACAACGAAAAACCGGATCAATGAATTTAGATGGATCTAGAGATACGAATCGGAAATGAATTGTAGGAATTTGCGAAGCTTACGCGAATCAGAGTAGGGAGACATTGGGGGAAAGCAATCGCCGGAATGTTAGTAAGGCAGAAGGTGATCGGACGGTGGAGATTAATCGGATAGAGTTAAGGAGAGAAATAGAGAAAAATATAATTAAAAAGATAAAAGAAATGCTAAAAAGGGAGAAAAAGGAGATAAAATGTTTAAGCGAGGGACGAGGACGAAAGGGAGAGTGCGAGAAAGAGAGGGACAGAGAGGGAGAGAGAGAGATAAACAAAAGGATAATTAAGAAAAATAATAATTTTTAAATAATAATAATAATAATAAATTAAAATTTGTAAAGCAATGATTGCATTTTTTTTTTTTTTAATTTAACTTGACTTATTAGTTAATTTTAAGGATTGTCTTATCTTGTTCTTAATTAATTAACCCATTATCTAAAATTTTAAAAATTTATATTTTTTTTTTCTAAAGGTCAAAGGTGCAAATTATACTCCAACATTTTACCCAATTTCACATTGATTTTTTTTTTTAATTTTTTTAGTTAAATTAAAACTTTTTATTTCAAAATTACATAAATTGGACTTTTTGTGGGTTGAATTAAGTTCTATAAGTACAATTAAGTTTTATAAATTAAAAAAATTCATTTTAACAATTAACTAATAAAGAAAATTGATATTTTAAAAAATATATAGCTTAATTATAAAGTTTTAAAAAATTTTAAATTTACATAATAATTTTTAAAACTTTTTTTAAATTTTAAAAACGTTAAAATTTAAAAAATGCTTTAAAATTGATCAATTTACATAATAATTTTTAAATTTTAAAAGCTTTTAAAATATACATTTGAAAAAAATGATCAATTTTATTTGTTAATATAAATAGTAAATTTATAATTGATCTAAAGTTTGATTTTAATGGTTGAATAAAAATTTTGATTTGATTCAAATTTTTTTTTATTGAACCGTTATTTGAAATTTGATTTTAACAGTTAAAATTTTTTTTTTCATTCAAATGTTAAAATCAAAATTTGGGTCAAATATCAATTTGTTATTTATATCAATGAACAAAATAGGTCATTTTTTGAAATGTATATCAGTTGATTGTAAAACTTAAGAAAAATTTTTAAAAATTATTAATATGTTTACAAATTTTTTAAATTTTATTTAGGTTATATATATGTTTTTTAAAAAATAGCAATTTTATTATTAGTTAACTATTAAAATAATTTTTTTAAAAAAAAATTTACAGGACTTAATTGTACTCAAAAAAGTATTAGGTATTAATTGTATTCACAAAAAGTTCAATTTGTCTAATTTTGAAAAGAAAAAAAAAAATAATTCGGATAGAAAATGAAAAGGTCCAATATAAAATTAGGACAAAATATTAGAGTCCAAATTGCACCTTTGGTCTTTTTCTAAACTACCTCCATAAACTATTAAAACTTTTACTAATAAACAATTAATTTAATGCGATCATATACATTACAATTCAAAGTTAAGTGAAAATAACTTCTATTAGCTAATTTCAATAATTAATTTTTATATTTTTTGTAAAATTTTTCAGTCAATTATTAATTCAAATTGAGTCGAATAAATCCATAAGATGCATAAAACTATTAGGGTGTGTTTACTTTGAGAAAACTACTCTAGTTTTCTAAAAAAATTTTCAAAATGAAAATAGAAAATAAAAATTTGTGTTTATTTTGTGTATTTTCATAAAAATCTCACTTGAAAAGTGTTTTCACTATTTTTCTAATTTTAAAAGAAAAGTGGAAAATAAGTTTTTTTTTTTTTGTTTTCTAAATTTTCTTTATTAAAATTATAAACTGAAAACTCCGTATTTTTATTTGAAAATGAAAACTCTGTGTTTTCATTTTTAATAAGTAAATATGTTTTACAAATTTTCTATGAAAATGAAAAGTTTTTATTTTATTTAAAAATTGAAAAATAAAAATAGAAAATAATTCTCTGGAAGTAAACACACCCTTATACCATCTATTTTTTCACATATAATATTCAAATTCAAAATTTTACTTAAAAAAGTTCAAGTTCCAAAGAATTTATTATTTGAACCAATAAATATTAATATAATTTTAATTATACAAACAACTTTTTAAAAAAAAATTATATCGGTGCTGGTCATTCTAAATTATAAATATTTTCTTAATTAATATTTAATTTAATGACAAAATAATTTATTTTTTCTGTTTGCAATGGAGGAAAAAAAATATAAAGGAGTATAAATTTAAAACGACATTAAAATAATAATGTTTAAAATTATTATCTAATTATAACTAATGATGTTTCAGAAAATTAATAAATAGACATAATATTAAACATTTAAAGAGGAAATACACATATGTGGGCACTGGGCATTATTATTATTATTTTGGTAGGATACAACCCCGTAATGGGGGACTTATAACATTTGATTAACAGTTAGTAACTGTTACTAAGTGCAACAACTTAACTATTACAATACATTAGGTACAATATATATATATATATATATATATATATAAAACTTAGGGGCATTATTATTTGTTATTTGTTAACTATGGTTTACTGAGGATATATATACAAGCCATAACATGTATTGTAGGTAGGGTGTGCAACGGTCAGTTCGGTCAAGAATCAAACTGAACTGAGCAAAACCAATTAACTGAATCCTCAAAAATATATAATCAAAACCGAACTGATCATTATTGAAAACCGAACCGACTTGGTTTGATCGGTTTTTTGGTTAATTAATATTATTTTTTAAATAAAATTTCTATTTTTTTATTTATTATTTTTTAATTTTTTAAAGCTTATTCTTTAATTATATAATTAAAAAATATTTTTTATTTATAATTTTAATATTTATTTATAATTTTTCTAATTAATATATTTTATTTAATATTTTTATAATAAATATATAATTAAATCGCTCGATTCGGCAATTTTCAGTTTTCAATTTTAAAATTAAAACCAAACCAAACCAGTCGGTTATATATTATCAAAAACTAAAATCAAATTGAACCTATATATAACTGAACCGAACGATTTTGTTCGATTAATTGGTTTGGATCATATTTTGATCACCCCTTGTAGGCATATCTTGACTTCGTACAATTATAGTAGCCATTTATTATAACTAATTAGTCAATGATGTCAAGATTGCATTGTGAAAGGTAAAATAGTAATAAGAATATAAATATGATAGAGACAAATCTTGGTTGTTTCAAAGTGGTTAAGAACTTTGATTATCATAGGATAATATTAATATATCATACATATGTAACAAAATGGTGAAAAAATACAATTCAATTGGCTTTTTTGACCTTTTCTAAATTATCTTTCCGACCCCTGCAAATTAAAATAGACATAATGGCGTAGGTGACAGCCAAGGATAAAAAAATTTAATAAGAAAGTTTATGTTTTTATTTTACCTAAATAAAAAAGTACATGTTCAAACTTTTTTAGGAATTTGGATGTAAAACTTTTTCATTTCAACTTGGGTATATTATTTGAATTTGTAAGAACAAATTTATTTTACTTATTGAGCTTTAAAATATAATTATTATAGGAGAGATAAATATGTTGAGTATATTATTATTATTGTTAGATCCTAGAGGCTGCTCAAGAGGGGGTGAATTGAGATTTTAAAAACTTTTACTGAAATTCAAGCTGATTTTGAAAACTGGTACAGTGAAATCAGAGAACTAAAATATTTAAATTGACAGGAAGTTAAAACTATAATGAGGTCAGAAAAACTTAATTTTGACTTGAGCTGAAATGCATTAATAAAGAGCAGACAAGTTTATCAAACATCAAAATCACCAAAAGTAGATTTAAAAAGGAGTATAGCTTGACACAAAAGATTTATCGTGGTTCGGCACCTCTTGTCTACATCCACTCCCCAAGGAAACATCTCTAAGATTTTTCACACTATAAACTATCTCTTTTCACATGTAAGAGACAAACCTTTTACAGCCTTAGTACTACCATTTCCTAAGCTGCTGTCCAGTCTGGTTTTGTTAGCTCCAGAAATTATTCCCGCACTGGTTTTCCCAACAGCTCTAGCAACTGCATACAAGCACTGGTTTTTTCCAACAGCTCCAGCAACTGTATACAAGCACTGGTTTTTTCCAACAGCTCCAGCAACTGCATACACATACTAGTTTTAGCTAGCTCCAGCAACTATGCACTCATTTCTCTCAATGGTGCCTCTCAAGCTAACCGCAGTAGTTTGAGGGTTGTGTGTTAGTCTCTCTCATAAAGACATGGTTATACAATTTAAGCTCTATGGGTTTGGAAGAGATGATTACTCCATGAAGCACAAAATAATTTTGAGTTCTCTCCCAAAAACAAAAGACAAGAAAATCAACAACCACACTCACCACAACAACAAAATGATTTTTTTGAAAGAGATGAATTTATAGATGTTTTGAAAAGGTGAGTTTGCCCTAATTTTCAAAATCAAACAGATATTTTGTTGCTGTAATCCATGCAAAAGAAATCATGTGAAGAGATGTGCTTGGTTCAGGATGAAATCGGCTTCAGTCAAAGATTAGCTTTCTGCTACAGAGTTCTGAAAAGTTCAGAATTAGTTTTCTAAAAATAGACTAGCATAAGGTTGCTTGTAAAAATTACATGTAAGACCTTTCTATTTTTGTGCAAAAGCTTCATTGATATTCCAAAAAGCAATTTTGTTCTTTTGTAAGCCAACTTTCAACAAAGCTCAAAATAGAAATATTTCAAACAAAAATTTTCTCAAAAATAGTTTTTGCAATTTTTGACTAAAAATAAATTTTTGTCTGCCAATAAATAATTTCTCTCTTCTTTACCCTCACACAATTTCCTAAATTACTACAATGCCCTTCTTCTTTCTTCATGGGCTTGATATCTCCTTGCATGGGCTTGATATCTTCTTGCATGGGCTTTCTTAGGCTTCATCATCAAAATTGAGTTTGTTGCAATAAAGTCTTCAATTTTAATTTGTTAGCCCCTTCTAATAATAACACTTACAAAATTTCATTAGTCCCTAAATATTTATCAAACTTTGTCATTATCAAAATTAGAGGTTGTAATCTTGAGGTCAACAAAATCCACATGAGCTGATTTTAGTTTCTCGGCCTTGTGAATTGGTACGGTACATATGAAGAGTATATAAAGGTTTCTTTGCAATGAGAGAAGGGTATAATTGAACTCATTTTACAAGCCTTATTTTCACAATATTCCGACATTGCTTTCTGTTAAAAGTAAGTCCCATCACAATGCATTTCCCATATAACAATCAAGAAAAAAGAAACTGCTGCTGAAATTGAAAATTTCAAGCTATAGACAGTCGACGGCTACAGCATTTTATCTAATTCCTATTCTCCCAGTAACTAGAATCCAAAGGGACCGGATAAAGATCCTGTGCCGAAGTAGAAGGATCTGTCCAATGCCCGTCAGTTGACATTATCTGGGTGTAACTTTCACATTTCTTGTGATCAAGGTTGTGTTCGTCATGCTTACTCGGTGCTTCAGTTTTTATTTCATCACGTGAAGCACTTTGTTCCAGAATCAGATCTTGAAATGCAGCCTTCCCTTCGAGCACACTCACAACTGAAGACATAGTAGGCCTAGATGTTGGAGACTCACTCGTGCATTGGAGAGCTATATTGATTACTGTCATCACCTGTGCTTTGTTGTAGTTGGTACCCATTCTTGGATCAACTAGCTCCTGTAGACTCCCTTTCTCTTTTAAGTCAAGTGCCTGCACATAGTTGAGAAACTCGTTGAGAGAATCATGTGGTATTGTCTATATTAATTCTATTTCACTACAAGAACAAGTCCAGATTCAGATCATATATAACTTGTAATATTTAAAACTTATCTCCGACTAAAAGATAAGAAAGGAAACGAGAGACTAGAACTTTACATAATCAAGAAGATAAGCACATTTTCCCTTCAAGTTCAGTCGGTAACTAGTGTTGCTCTTTCCACTAACAATTTCCAAGGCAACAATTCCGAAACTATATACATCAGCTTTATCAGTTAAATGACCTCGCATTGCATATTCAGGTGCCATGTATCCACTGCCAAAATAAAATAAAATATACATATGTATCATAAGCACAGATTAATTATAAGCGTTAATGGTATTCCAACACCAAGAAGATAAAATTTCGGCACAGAACTATAAAATTGAACTGGAAGATTAACTAAGCAGTGTCTAAACTGTCCAGACTTAATTAAATTTCCTCCATTTTGTTTCTCTTTTACTCCACTGACATTCAAAAAAAAAAAAAAAAAAAAAGCAGAGAAAGGGAGAAAAATTGCAAGCAGACAAACTCACAATGTTCCAGCAACTCGAGTGCTTATGTGGGTGTTCTCTTCTTCGTCCAGCTTGGCCAGACCAAAATCTGATATCTTGGGATTTAAATTCTTATCAAGCAGCACATTTGTGGCCTTAATGTCTCTGTGCACAATCTTCAATCTTGATTCTTCATGGAGGAAAGCCAAACCTCTTGCTACGCCAACACAGATCTTGTGTCTTGTAGGCCAGTCCAAATTCAATGGGCATTCTTCAGGACCTTTTAGTTCACAAAGCCTGCAGTTAGTCTAAGAATGCTGGTACCTTAAAATATTTCTTTCAGTCATGTATGCGTCTAAAAGTGGATATCTGGATACATCTAGTAATCATATTGATTATGCTTTCTGTTTTTACAGATTTTACCAAACAAAGCGCGAGCAAGGCTGTTATTTTCCATATACTCATACACCAGCAACAATTGATTTCCCTCAATACAACATCCATAGAGCTTTACAAGATGAGGGTGCTGCAGAGCAGAAATCATTCCGATCTCAGTCAAAAACTCACGGTTTCCTTGCTTAGATTTGGAGGAAAGCTGCTTTACAGCAATCATGGTGCCATCTGAAAGAAGGCCCTGCAATAAGGAAATGTGTTTAACTTTTTCAGCAACAGATTCTGCAGCCAAAGGCAGATGAATTTTTTTTTTTTCTGTTGAATACCTACAAATTCTAGCTTTGAAAAGGAAGTGAATTTGTGATGGATACCTTGTAAACTGAACCAAAACCACCTTCTCCAATTTTATTGTCAGGATTGAAGTTATTGGTAGCAGCTATAATTTGCTTCAATGAAAATGAACCTATTTGTTTGTGTAGGCCCCTTAGATCTGTTGAACAAGGCAAATTTGTCATGGAGAATTGTAGAGCCCTCCTCATTTTTTATTGAGATGGTAACTACATCCAATGCTATAAAGATAAACAACTCCAATTGCAGCTAAACACAATTTACTGTGAAAAAGTAGCTATTGCAGTATCATTTTAAAATTTGCACAACCAACACATAATCAACACATGCAAAGTCATGGAAGTGAATACCATTATAAAGAGTTAATTTGAAGAGGTAATCCACAGAGATGGATACATAAATAATTAAGTTAAAATTATATGGCAGATACCTTGATCCATTGTATCTCTATTTGTGTCTCCATAGAGATGGATACATAAATAGAGACCGATACAACCTTTCCACCAGAGAATTCCCAGAACTAGGAAGATCGCAACTACTATAGCGGCCACAATTGCGACAACAGCGCCTGAAGATATACTCTCTGAAGGAGGAACAAAATCTATACAAAGAAAGAACATGAGAACGATAAGCAAACAAATTAATGACTTTGATTATGACATTGCATAATAAAAAAAAAAAATGCACAACGACAAGAAAATGTTGGTAATTCAATATAACATAAATTTTTTAAAAGAAGGGAACAATTTTACTTTCCTGTTTATGTGCACTTGTGGGACTAAACAACTACAGGAAAATTTTCCTAATGAATCTTGACTACAACTAAAGACACAATGATTACACTAAAGTTTTTCATTCCAAGCTTGTATAACTTTAAAGCACCCTGAATGTGATAAATCTGCTAACAGGAATAGATTAAGTGGAAACAGTCATTGGGTGGTATTAATTATTAAAAGAAAGTTCGAAGAATTTACTGCTATTGAAAATAAAAAATCAATTACCAGAATTGACAGAAATGGCTGATATAAGAGGACCATATACTCCTCTATCAGGGATAGCAGTAGTCCCTTTTCCACCCCAATAAAAGCGCATCTCCAATGTATGATTTGTCACAATGGCTGTAAAATTTTCGATAATTGCCTTACCAGTTCCACCTGCTTTACGTGCAATATTAAAGTCCTTCCGCACAAGTTTTCCCTGCAATACAGCAATCCAGTTTCTGATGAAAATATTAAGTGGTTTATATTGATGATGAAAAGAAAAAGACAATCCTTCCTATATATATTGACTGACCAGAATTCAGAGTGTTACCTGAATGTAAATATCAAATATTCGCCTACCGAGGCTGTAATATGTATTGTCAGAAGTAAACCTTATCTCTGCAAAGTGTAGGTTAACTGTATAATTCCCATTTCCCATACAGAAACCATAATAAGTCAAAGAGAGCGGAGAAAGGCGTGCATCCATGTACAGTTCAGAAGTGCCTGCATAGAGTGCAGTCTTGTTTGTCAAGGTATACGAATCAGTTTGGGAGCGATCATCCAAGAAATCTCCAGTGCTGCTGAATGCCCAGTTACTTCCACTTTTGTAGAATTTTGAAGGCCCACCTGAGTCTTCATCACCTTCATACGTGTTTCCATTGATAAAATTTTCCTTCCCACCACAATTTATATGGAAGGAATAAAAATCTGGCACCATAGAAAGAGAAACAGAAAAACAATAATTAGTTTATAAATACACTACTTAGATTTTATCTTGGATTTCTGGATTCAGGACACTGTCATAAACAACTGCTGAAAAAAAAGATATTATTATCCTGGAAAAAAGGATATTGTTACTATACGTAACAATTAAAAAATATACAGAAGATAAAAAGAAGAGAGAAAATTCTTTAGGTTCATCCAACTTCACACTTGTTGAAGTTTAGATACTAAATTTCAATTTATTTATTTTTGGTAATCTAATTTCGATTTTGTTTCAACAAAGAGACTATCAAAAAATTTTAGTCTTCCAAAATTTTCTTCAATATTATCAAAAATTACAAGAAATTTAGAAGTTTATCTTTGCTTAGACTTTGATACCACTTAAAATGATTTTGCTCTTGCTAGGTGAAATCAAAATAATTTCTAAATTTTTTCTTATTTCCTATAAATATATAGAAAATATGGACTTATTTTAAAAAAATATTTTATTTTGAATTAAAATTGTAATTCTGGATTATTCGGATACCAAAATTTTTTTAAGTGACTATAATGAAACTAAATAAAAGTTTGATATCTAAAAAAATACAAATTAAAATTTAGTAATTGAATTGAAATAAAACTAAAATTTGGTACCTTTTTATATTTTTAACCGGAGAAACTTCTCTAAAAACTCTCCCACAATTAAAGACAAAACAAAATAGTAATTAGGGCTGGAAAAATTATGGTATTTTTTCTTATGTGATTAATACTAGACCTAGTGTTCTTAATCTATACATATGAAATTATTAAGAAATAAGTGATCTAACTATTTATTGTTTTAATTCCGTCGTATTATATTGGTATCACAATACTATTAATGATTTTTGTATTAATTAACAACTAATTTCGTTTTTCTGCCATGAAATTCATGAATTATATGTTTTTTTAATATGATTGATCCAACAACTTAATTATTAATTTCTGAAATGAATTCAACGTTTCATGCCATGTAATTTACATGTTTCTAAATTTCATAATGCAAACTTTAAAATAATATAAAAAACACATTGAAATTTTTGGTTAAGGACAAAGTTATGATCGAACATAATTAGCTCCTCCAAAATCAAATTCTGAAAATTTAAAAATTTAGAAATATTTTGAGATTGAAGATGAAGTCTGTGATTAACACTCTCAAGTTGGTGGTTTGAAATACAAACACATATTTAGAGGTCTCAAAATCAAATTTGACAATACCATAACTTAGAAAAGTCAAAACAGGGAGTTGAAAAATTTTGGAAAGTTGAATCAAACGAAGCACACGCTGCCCAGCGCGAGTGAGATGGGCTAACTACTGAACGCAGTCAGCGAAGTAAAGAATAACATTTCCCACACACCAAGGCGGCACGTTGGGGCATGTGAAAGTGTCCTTGGCTGATTAATAAGATGGTAGATGTAGAAACTTAATCTATAAACGTCTGTAAATGAAAAAGCATTGATCTCTGGAAGTAAGCTGAGAATGCTCGTTAAAGAGCAAGAACCACCAAGATTCTTTAGACTTTAGCTGATTTCTTGTTAGTAGAAGTGATCTAGCTTCCAAAATATTGAAGGTATTATAAAAAATAATTATTTTCTGCATCTAGCTCAGTAACTTGACTTACTTTTTGGACAGCGGTAGCTTCTTAAGCATGAAACAGTTTCACTGCAGAATTTTAAAAACAATTCAGTGTCATATTTGAGTACTGGAGGCTACATTAAATGTATTAAATACATTAACTTATCAAACACATTATTAGGAAGTAGATAAGCATATGACATAGAGTGAAAAAATGGATATATAAGAAAGAAAAGTAAGCTTACGAGATATTTCCCATTGAGGAGCTTCCAAATAAGTTTCTGTAGGAAACAAGAAAAGTAGAACATTTAGATATTGTGCAGGGTAGCCTGGCAAACGGAGTGATGTGTGTGAGATAAAAAGTAAAGAATGTTGAGTGAGTATTTACATGCTCCGCTCATAGCATGAATTTTGACTTGTAAAATTATTGTAGGAAAGGTCACTGCAAAACAATAGTAAGTGAGCCATTATCTTCAAGTTTAAAGAATAAGAATAAAGCTTTTCTGTTATAAGAACCAGTTTAAAATATATTCAATATGGACGATGAACAGACAATACTAATCCAATATTTAATTAACTTAAAAATAGAGTTCTGCAAATGTTTTCAGGGTGTGCTGATAGGCACCGTCTCTGGTGTTAAGCTACTCCTAGGAATAATAATCCCTATGCCAAATATAGGACCTGATATTACATGTGAATGCTAACATAATGTTATTGTTGCAATTGTGAGATAAGAAGCGGACATCACACACACAAACAATTACAAATAATAGTAACAAAAGAAATAAATAAATTAGACATAAAAATTTACATAGAAAATCCCAACATGGAAAAAACTACAGATAGAGAAGGAGAGATTTGAGCGTACAACGGAGTGTTAGGGCGGCTAACAATGAAAAATAAACCAGATCTCATAACCCTAAATTGATACAAGGCTTATTTGTAGCTTAAGTGGAGTAAAAATAAGAGAAAAAATACCTTCCCAATTGATTTGAACTGCGTGTCTCGACCCTTGTAGCCTTCTGAAGTGAAAACAGGGTCCAAACACAGCCTAGAACACATCTGTATTCCTACCCGTATACCTTTATGAATAATTTGATAGATTCCAACACAGTTACGAACACATCCATGTCTCTGCCTATGTTTCTCACTAGACAAAATGGCAATCTTCAACACACCTTATAATACGTATATGTCTTAGGCCATGTCTATCTCCAATATGAAAAACACAATCAAAAGTGCCCAAAACACGAAGCCAACGAATCTCCTACCAAAATTCATATCACAAACACAACAATCTCAACCTTGATATGAATTTTTAAGTATCAATTCAAAACCAAAAAAAACACTCCACAACGCAAACAACAACATAATCTCCACATTTTCTAATATATCCCTACGGCCACAACTCAATAAGAATATGAAAGACTAATCAAGTCCAATCAATGCACAAACTTAGACAAAGGAAGTGATTTAGTTAACATGTTAGTAGGATTATCATAAGTACTGACGTTTTCCATAACCATATCACCCCTTACAACAACTTCTAGTACAAAGTGATAGCGAACATCAATATGTTTAGTTCTCTCATAAAACATCTAGTCTTTGGTGAGGTAAATAGTACTCTGACTATTACAATATAACTCCATGAGTTTCAAATCATCATAAAACTCCCCAAATAATCCCTTCAACCAAATGACCTCCTTAACAGCTTCAGTAATGGCCATATACTCAGCTTCCGTGGTAAACAAGGCAACTGAAGCTTGCAATATTGCCTTCCAACTAATAGCACAACCACCAATGGTAAACACATAACCGATCAACGATCTTTTTTTATTAAGATCACCGGCAAAATCCGAACACACATAACCAACAACCCCATCTCTATATTTTTCAAAATATAAGCACACTTCTGAACAGCCACACAGGTAGCGAAGGATCCATTGAACTGCTTTCCAATGCTCTTTCCCCAAATTAGCCATGTATCTACTAACTAAACTCACGGCATGCAACAAATTCAGATGTGTACAAACTATAGCATACATAAGGGAACCAACCATACTAAAGTAAGTAACTCGAGTTATATACTCAATCTCATCATCTGACTTAGATATAAAAAAGCTGAAAGCCTAAAATGTAAAGCCAATTGAGTACTTACAGGCTTACAATTGTGCATTCTAAATCTTCATAACACCTTTTCAATATACAAAGATACAATGAGTTAGCCTTCCTATCTCCCACAATCTCCATGCCAAAAGGATTTAGCCAACAACATAGTGTTGATTATGAAGTCTTTGCACCTGTGGCTTATTTGGAAATAATTCAGTTGATCATTGCACTAGTTGCTTAAAAAAAGATAGAGAATTTTTTAAATGGATGTGAAGTCAGCATTCTTGAATGGGCACTTAGAGAAGGATGTGTATGTGGAACGACCAGAGCGCTATATCGTCAAAAGGTAAGAAAACAAAGTTTTAAAATTGAAGAAGGCTTTGTATGGCTTAAAATAAGCACCAAGGACATGGTACAGTAGGATTGATGAGCATTTTAGGAAGAACGGGTTCATAAAATGTCCTTATGAACATGGTCTCTATGTCAAGAAAAAGGAGAATTGTGATATGCTAATTGTTTATTTGTATATTGATGATTTGGTTTTCACAAGAAACAATTCAAAAATGATTTCAGAATTTAAAAGGGAGATGGCTGCAGAATTTGAAATAATAGACATATGGCTCATGTCCTCTTATCTTGGAATTGAAGTGAAGCAATCGAATGAAGGCATTGTTGTTTCTCAGAAGAATTACACTAAGAAAGTTTTAAAGGAATTTAACATGGAGAATTGTCAACCTATGAGTACACCTATGGAGTGTGGAACTAAGTTGTCAACATTTGATAATAGTGAAAAGGTGAATCTAACTTTGTATCAGAAGCTTGTTGGAAATCTCAAATACTTGTTCCAAACCTAATATTCGTTATAGTATTGGACTCATCAGTCGTTATATGGAAGCACCAACTTGCTCACATATGAAGGCTGCTAAAAGAATATTGAGATATATAAAAGGAACTATGAATTATGGCTTCTTTTATTCACCTTTCAAGAACTTCAATCTAATTGGTTACAATGATATTGATTGGGGTGGAGATATTGATGATAGAAAGAGTACTTCTGGTTTTTTGTTTTTTATTGGAGAAACTGCATTCACATGGAGTTTGAAGAAGTAATCAGTTGTGACTCTTTCAACTTGTGAAGCAGAGTACGTATATTGCTGTAGCTGTTTGTGTTTGTCATGCTACATGGCTGCGAAATTTGTTGAAGACAATACATTTACCTAAAAAAGAAGCTACTAAAATTTTTATTGATAACAAGTTAGCTATTGCATTAGAAAAGAATCCAATTTTTCATAATAGAAGCAAGCATATAGATATAAGATATCATTCCATTAGAGAGAGTTTTAGCAAGAAGGAAGTGCAACTCAAATATATGAAGTTTCAAAATCAAGATGCTGATATATTTACAAAAAAAGTATTAAAGTTTGAAGATTTTTCAAAATTGAGAGCAAAACTTGGAGTAACTAAAAATTGAGTTTAAGGAGGAGTATTGAGAATTAAACTCATATTAATTACTAAAGTGAAGAGTTTTATTTTATTAACTATAGATTCATGAATGAATCTATAACTAAAATATTTAAGAGTTTAAGTCTATAAATATTAAAAAGTTATGTTCATGTAAAGGAGTTAATATAAATAAGTTGTTACGTATTTTGTATGACTATAAATAGTCATGTAATTCTCAAGCGAGATAGGTAATATGAATTATCTTTTCTAAATACTTGTATCCTTCTTTTTCTTCCTCCTAACATAGCTATTTATCTTGCTTTTCCTCCCAATATGGATAATAGTTTTCATCTCGGAATATTTGCATGTATTCCTACTTGTTTATTGCTATGTTATTACATTTTCATTGAATGTGCACTACAAATAATCATCATTTTTCCCCCAGGTTATGATACAACAAAGATTCATAGAAGTTCAAAATGTAAACATGAGGATATCATAGCTAATTATTCTTTCTTTCACAATAAGAAATATAATAACAATTGTGATTCATATTCATACAAATACATACACGATGACAAACATAGAGAATAAGGAAGAGAAGCTCACACTATCTTTCCTTTTTGCAGAATCCAATCAGGCACTATTCCAGTTAGTCGATTTCCAGTTAAGTATCTGCAAACAGTTTATGAGACCAACGAAAATGCTTATTATGCACAATTAAAAAAAAAAAATTGTACCTATTTAGGTTAAAAAAAAGTGCCTCAACTAATATTAGAATCGTTGGCCTTTCTTTCTCAATGTCAAGTTACGATTGCAAGGCCACTTACGTTTTTTTTTTTTTTACTTGACTCTTGGTGATCCCAACTAGGGTGAGTATTGGTCGGTTTCAATTCAAAACCGAACTGAAACGATGAACATTGAGTAACTGAAAATAGATAAACCTAAAACTGAAGCCAAAATGAGTGTAGCCAGTAACCAAACTGAACCAAAATATTTCAATTTAGTTCGGTTTGATTAGGTTAATATGTTTACTATTTTATTATTTACAATAATACTTAAATTCTTATTTAATGATATAACTAAAGAAATATTTTCTATTTATAATTTAATATTCATATATAATTATATATATATATATTGATGAAAACCGAACAAAATTTAAATTGGTTTTAGAATGTATAAACCGGACCGAACCAAAATTCTTTTGGTTCAACTTGGTTTTGGTTCGATTCGAATATTTTTTTTCAGTTTTTGGTTTAACCGAACTGTTGCTTACCCTAATCCCAACCCTTTTGCGAATTCCTTACTTAGAATGCCTAGCTGCATGATTTTTCACACAGCCAAACGACAGGAGATGTTTTTTTTGTTTATGGTGCATTTGTCTAGTCTCCGTTTGGTCAGAACATTTTGCAATTACTCTGCATTTCACCTTCAGTGCATGCATAGATCTGAGAAGGGAATAGATTTCGTTCCAACTCAAGTAAAGGAATTATCTTCTTGTCATGAAAGGAAAGTTTAAAGGTATTTAGTTTCTTAATTTTATTAGACTTCCATTTGCAAAAAATCCTACAAATGCATTTGCTTGTGAGCATGACATTTGTTCAACTATAAGCATGTTTTCGCCTACTAGTTGTCTCTCCAGAAGGCTATTCTTTTCATTACATATCAACGTTGGAAAAAGAAAAATAATTTTCAATAATCTGTTTCCAATGAAATTGTAACTTTGGATAAATATATCTGGTGAGCTCTTCAAGCTAACCAAAAGGAAAACTTATTTAAAATCATTTACTCACATGTGATCTGCATTTAATACACCAAAGCTGCTTGGAAGTTCTCCAGTTAGTAAGTTAAAGCTGAGGTCTCTACAGGAGAAATGAAAAACAAAAGAATTGAAAATCTATCCACCACCAAAGGCAGATGCTAGCAAAGTCTAACAACTTGAATTGTTTTGAACCATAATTTTAAGAAAGAAAGAAAGAAAGAAAGATATTCAAATTTGAAGAGACAAAAACACAGAGAAGTTATATGTACTGACAAGGTTCGCAATTTGGTCATTCCCCAAAGATATTCTGGCAGCTGCCCAACAATACTGCAACTTCTCAATATCCTGGGATGCAACATGTGTGAATTATTGGAAGAGAGAAATGCAGAAGAAGAATTGCTTGATAAGGGAGGGAATTTTCAAGCTCACAGTGTCTTGAGGTTTTTCACGTTACTCAACCGTGGAAATGGTGTCGTCTCAGTTCCATTACTCAAGTCACTGATTCTCCTGCATGTCAATAATTGATTATCTAAGGATACCATTGCAATAACGCTGATGGTACATTATTAAAATTAAAAATTGAAAGATTCACTCACAGTTCAGCCATGTTTACCAAAAGACCTAGACCAGATGGAATTGGCCCACTTAAACCACTGCCCTGAATCACTCTGCCAGCATCATATTTTGGTCTATGTAAATAATCAAACACATTATGGACTGCAGACACTAAAATCTAGGGCAAAAGCTCCTTACAGTTTTTGCAGATTAGTCCAATTCTCAATTAGATCAGGAATCTGTCCTGTGAAATTGTTGTCGCCAATTCGGCTGCATCATTTCATAAAAGCCTTTGTTGCTATCATTATAATTAGAATTTAATTTGTGAAATTTAATGATCCATTAGAAACTTACAAGTCTTGTAATGTGGTCAGATTCGCGAATGTGGCAGGCAATTGTCCAGTAAAATTATTGGAGGTCAACAGCCTATATCACCATCATAGAGAACATACAAACCACCACTCCATTTGATTAAAAGTGTCAAACTGATAGGTAATTACATGCTAACTAAATATAAACTTTTGGAATTATATTGTAAAAGTTCAACGCGTACAGCCTTCTTATGCTCCTTAAATTACCAAGCTCTTGAGACAATTCTCCTGAAAGTTGATTGAACTCCAGGACTCTGAAAGCAGCAAATCAATTTAAAGAGCATCACATTAAATCAAAAAGCATAAGAAGAAACTGCATGAGCAAGAGAAAATGGTACAGTAATCTCCACTCACAATTCTGAAAGAGAAGTGATGTTCCCAAGTTCTTTCGGGATTGGACCCGTTAATCTGTTGCCCAGGAGAGAGCTGCAAATGCAAGGACCCATTTCACAGTTTCATTCAAAAGAAGAAGACGATGATTCAATAATCAATTAGAAATTAGAATTTGGATAAAAAGACATACATGATGGACAGTTGCGTGGAACCCCATTCTGCTGGGATTGTACCGTTAAGGTAGTTACGAGTGAGGTCACTGCACAAAGTAGAGAAAGCGCAAGCACACTCAGAGAGGTAGTTATTTTCCAAAGAAAAAGAGGTATACATATACGCCGCTTACAGTACTCGGAGGAAGGGGAGCCTGCCCAAATCAGTCGGGAGATTGCCTTCGAGGTTCTGTGCCTTGAGAGATCTGTTCTTATTAAAGAAAAGTTAGGTTACTAAAAACAATTGCTACAGTAAAAATAACACAACATAACAAACGGGTGCTGATACGTATGGCTCCTGACGCGCGAAAGACAAATTTTGTCCCCTATTTTACAGGAGAAATAATTTATAAGAATAAAAAGGTAATTTTACTCTTTAAAATTTTTTCTTCCTACTATAATATGGGGGTAAAATAGTAATTTACCTTATGCGTTGTCACGTTCCGAGACATGTAGCATTTCCCATGACAAATACGACTATCCTTTAGAAATAAAATATTTCTACTTCAATTTAAATTAAGGGAGCTATTGTGTACTTTCAATATATTATAAGCTATTATATCAATAATTATAATTAATAATTAATTTAATAATTTTTACTTTCTTTATATAAAAAATATTTTATATTGCAGATCATAATATAAATTGCAGGTCAAAATTACTTATTTATCTTCCTATTTGTATGAAAAATTAAATAAATAAATAAATAAAAGTGTAAAAAAAAGGGATAATTACATAAACCCCAACTTTTTATAGCCTTTTCAAATTAAACCATATTCAATTTTTGCTTACAAAAGTAACCACCAACTATAAAAATTTTACAAATAATACCATTTGTCTGCTTTAGTAACAGAAAGCTGATGTGGCAGTCACTTTTTGGTCTGCCTCAGTTGAGTGGAGCCTCACAATTACTTATTGCTTTGAAGTAATATTTTTTTTAAATGTTTGGACATCTTAATAACACGCAGAGTTTAGGGTTTTGTGATTTTTCAGTCAGCACAAAATTGTTTGGACAACTTAAGAAGTTAGAATTTTATTTTAAAATAATTGAAAAAAAATTACTGGATTGTCCAGTCATCAATCCAGTAAGCAATTGTGGGCTTCACTCAACTGAGACAGACCAAAAAGTGACAGTCCGTTAACTAAAACTGACGGATGGTATTATTTGCAAGATTTTTATAATTTGTGGTTACTTTTATAAGCAAAAATTGAATATGGTTTAATTTGAAAGTACTATAAAAAATTGGAAATTTTTATGTAATTTTTCCAAAAAAAAAAATATCATTTCAGGGGCCGTATCAGTAGGGTTGTGCACCGAGCGGGTCGGATCGGGTTTGAACCCGAAAATTTTGAAGAAATCTAAACCGAACCGAACCCAAAATTTTAGGGCGGGTTGTCGGTTCGGGTTTTGGGTTACTCAAAAACCGAAATAAAAAAAAATGAATGAAATAACAACAATAGTGAGTAGTCTGGTGGTAAGCGACTTCACAAACTTTGAAGGACCCGAGTTCGAGCCTCAGAAATGTCATTTGCGCCACTTTTTGAAAGGATTTAATTAAAAAAAATATTTTGCAAATCATGGGTTTCAAACGCTTGACCGACTGCAAATAAACCAACGACTTTGCCACTCTACCACACTCGGTAACTTGAGATATTTCGGCAATAATTATATATATATATATATATATGTATTAGTTCGATTTTCGGTTCAGGTCGGGTTAACACGAAAACTTATGAATGAAAGAAAATGGAAACCAAATCAAAAAATTTTGTTCAGTTTCGGTCGGGTTATTCGGACCGGGTCGGGTTTGCACACCCCTACGTATCAGCGCCCTTTAAGTACTGACGAAAAACTCCTGTCCCCACAACATTATTGGACGGACACACCTGAACGTTCAGCTGAGGGCCACATTGCGGGGTTTTGATCTTCGCGGCCGAAATAATATCCCAAACTTCATAATTTTAAATTTTGGTCCAATTGAATCTAAAATGGTTCGAGTGGAAATCAGGCACCAAAAATGGGAGGTGAGCTTATTTAGATGACATTTTTAATATTTAAAACGCTTATTGATTAAAAAATTAAAACCTTTTATTTTAACTATCTTTTGAAATCTTGATAAAAATATATGGATTTAATAAATTAGTAGTAAATTATAGTTCAAAATTAATTTTGATCAAAATTAAATGTAGAAATGTTGACATGATACTCTGTGTAGTACTATTAATGTTGAATCTACTACCACATCAACTACATATTTACATAAAAAAAGATTAAATATTTTATTTATTGCAATTTTATTTTTGACATAAATATTTTAATTTTTCTATATATATGCAATATTTAGTAGTTAACTATAATGCTTAAATTATCAATTATTTTTATAATTTATAAAAATTTTAAAATAAATATAATACATCTAACACTGAAATACATCAATTTAATTACTAAAAAATTTTAAAATAAAATAATATTTACATAATTAATAACTAATATTTAATCTAATTAATAAAATATTTACATAATTTTATATTTAAGTTATTTAATATTTAAATATAAAAATTTTAAACATCTATTATTTATTTAATACTAAAATATATCAATGTAATTAAAAAATTATTTAAAAATAATATATTTCACATGATTAATAACCATAAAATATTAGTAAAGTTAAATATATGTCTATACATATATAAAAACTTTGAAAGCATTAATACATGTATTGAATTTAAATTTATATGTTCAAAATATGTTAAATAATATAATACTAATGGAATTTTCAAAACATGTATTAATATATTTTTAATTTTAATAATATTTTAGTTATTAATTATGTAAATATTATTTTATTTTGAAATAATTCAATAATTAAAATTTTAGTTATTAAATTAATGTATTTTCGTATTAAATGTATTATATATATCTTTAAATTTTTATAAATATATAAAAAATTGATAATTTCGGTAATATAGTTAACTACTAAATATTAAATATTTAATAATAAAATGTAATGTATTAAGAAAAATTAAGATATTTATGTTAAAATTAAAAATTTGAAATAAATTGACAATATTTGATATTTTTATATAAATATTTAGTTAATGTGACAGTAGATTTCACATTATTAGTGCCACCTAAATGCCATATTAGCACCATCACACTCAATTTTGACCAACATCAATTTTTGTACTATAATTGCTACTAATTTTTCAAATTTGAATATTTTTGTTAAAATTTTAAAAATAAATTAAAATTATAATAAATAAAAAAGGTTTGAATTTTTTAGACCAGTTGAGCTATTTAAAATTAACTTACAATATATCAATTAATTTATATTTTATATTTGATTAATCTAAATTAAATCTCTCTTTACAAGTTAGTATGTTTGTATAATTAAATTATATAATTAAAATTTTAATAAATAATTTAATTATATTTTTTATTACGAAATATATAATAGCAACATGTACTGCTAGTACTATTCAGATCTTGTTGATTAATACTGTCAATTATAGCAATAATCGAATTAGTACTAATCAAACAATTCAACTATAACGTGAAGTGATATATCAAATTTTAATTCAATTAATCAATATTAATAATGGATCAACTCTTTTCTAATTTTAAATTATCAATCTTAATATGTTTAAATATATTACGGACATATAAATTTTAACAGCTTTAAAAGACATATAAATCAGATAATTTTTTTTTAAATATTGTCAGTAATATATTTTTAAATATATTACTAAAAATATTTGAAAATATTTATATTTTATAAAATAATGTAAGAAATATTTTTAAATATGTTACTGAAAAAAAAAAAAATATATATATATATATATATATATATATACATATAAAATGATAGACTAGATATGTAAGAAAATAAAGAATCTTTTTTTTTATAATATAATGTAAAATTTTTTAAAATATTTATTAAACCAATAAGAAATTATTGATAACATATTTTTTTTACTGTCATCTTTATTATTAAATAAATTAACTTTTTTATTTTTTTTTTTGGTATTGTAAAACAGGATACTAACTTGTCACAAAAATAAATTACACTTTAAAAAAATAAAATCACAAAAAATAATTTTTTTTTTTTTTTGCATTTTTCTAACAGTGAAATGACGAAGATTGACAATTCAATCTATCTTAATATATTGCTTACACATATTAATATAGATTGAATCATGAAATAACATGCACAAGTGAAAAAAACTTAAATGAGAATACTTTTTTTTTTGTATTTTAATTTTAATATTAATCTATCTTAATATTTTTAATTAGACAAATATTAAATTATGAGGCAACAAATTGAAAATCTTTTATTCTATATTAGTCTTTAAAACTAGTGGAGAGGGGTAAAATTATTAAAAACTCGAGCGGTATTATGCATGGTTTTAAAAAATGGTAACGGCCGTGATCGAGGTTGCGATCGCGTGTAACGAAAACGGGACTATAACACTATAACGTAACAGTAATATTCTAGCGAGTTGTAAATTTTTTAAAAAAATTTGTAAAATATATTAAATTTAGTGAATTTTTAAGAGAAATTTGAAATTTAAATACACAAATATGTTATAAATATAACTGTTAAAATATATATATATACTTAGTCCATAATTTTATAGTATAATTAAATTAAATTAACATTAATTTTATTCATAAAATAATAGAAAACAATATAAAATTATTAAAATCTCAAATATTACATAAACACAATACATAATAATAATCATCATAAAAAAGAGTGACTAGATGGACCCATCATCTTTCTATTTAGATTTTTTTGAACAAATCTTTCTATTTAAATATTTAATAATATTAACCATTCCGCCACTTGAAGTGGCGGAATGGTTAATTGTTTTTTTTTTTTTAATAAATATGTAAAATAATAATTTTTGCATGTCACTATTCACGTAATGTAAAAAAATTGTGGTATTTTGGAAAACAAAATACATCACGAGAAAGAGAAAATTACGTGAAATTTTTTGCCGTAAGCCATTTTGTTAGAACAGTAATTTGATGAATAGTAAAATAGTAATTTTTGCATGTCACTATTCACGTAATGTCAAAAAAATTATGGTATTTTAGAAAACAAAATATATCACGAGAATGAGAAAATTACGTGTAGTTTTTTACCGCAAGCTATTTTGTAAATGGACGTCGGAACAGTAATTTGATGAATAGTAAAATAGTAATTTTTACATGTTACTATTCACGTAATGTCAAAAAATTGTGGTATTTTAGAAAATAAAATATATCACGACGAAGAGAAAATTACGTGAAATTTTTTGCTGCAAGCCGTTTTGTAAACGGATGTAGGAACAATAATTTGATGAATAGTAAAAAGTAACTTTTGCATGCCCTTTAACAAAAAAAATATTTATTTTCTAAAATTTAAAACTTATTCCGCCACTTAAAGTGGCGAAATGAGTTATTTAAATTTTTTTCATGTTTCGCCAGTTAAACTGTCGGATTTTTTTTTTAATCAAAACACTACAAATTGAAATTTTTTGCCACAAAATTAAATAGACTATACTAATATAATTGAAAACTAATAATAAAAAATTTAAATTATGATTTAAGTGAGGATGTGAAATTTTTTTTTAAACTTATAATTTTTTTTTATTGAGTCATGATCGTTACATAACAGTAGTAACGGCCGTGACCGTTAAATAACAACCGTTACACTTATAAAATTAATATAGCATTTATATAATGAAAATAACGGTCACGAAATCCTTAAAAATTGTTAAATACGTAGCAGCTGTTATTTAAAACTATGTTATTATGTTTAAAAATATAGTCAATGTAGAGGAATTAGTATAACATGCATGAGATTGATTCTGTCCTATCAGTTCACTCAGTTTGACCTAGTCCAACATAATATATTAATAAATATATTTCAATATAAATGTTTAATCACTAAATTTTATATATTAATTTATAAAAAAATTATCAATTCAATTTATATTTTCCTAAGTATTTGAATATTACATGAATATATTAATATAAATAAAAAATAATTTAATAAAATTTTAATTATTTTTAAAAAATTAATTTTAATTTAATCGGTTGGACTGGTCCAATTTAGAAACAATACTTTTTTTTTTTAAAAAAAAATCCAATGTCGAGCCAAGTTAGATAGGTGGATAATTCCAGTCTAATGTTGGTCTACCTGGGTTTAAGGTTGGAATGGGAGCAAACCGGTGTTTTTCATCGAGTTCGAGCTTGATTTTGTTGGTGAAGGTTGAGATCTAGTTCCAAACCAAAGAGAAATCACCACCAAGTATGTTCAATATGTAGCTTATAAAGTTTAATGGGCTTGTAATGAAAAGAAAAAATCATATTTCGAAACATGATGCCACACACGACAGCATAAGAAAGAATTTTTTTTACTAGTTATAAGAGCTCCGAGTATTTAAAAATTTAAAGCAGATGAACTTATTCAGTATCTATTTTTTTTCATAAATAAGATTTAAATTCAGAATTTTTTAAATTATTTTAAAATAAAAAAAAAAACATAACAAGCACACTTGGAGAGTGGAAATTAACAAAGAATTTTATGTTATTTTTAATAAATAAAATCCAAATTTTTTACCACTTAGAACCAACTGGCAAGAACGAAACTTTGGTTTTAAGTGCTAGCGAGAAAGAGAGGGAGACGTACATGGTAGTCACATGGCAGATGGTGCCATAAGAGAAGTTACAATCGCATGTTACATTATTTTCTGACCCTACTGCCCATCCGAAACCGCCAGAGCATGGATCAACACTGAAGTCCCAGTTCGTCTTTCCAAGTGTCTTGGCTATGTCTTTTAGGGCTTCCACTGTAAATAAATATACACATACATATGTAGATGATAAATAATTAAATTTTTAAATACAAACAAAGACAGAAGTTGAAAAGAAAAGGAAAAAAATTAAAATTGTATCAGAAAATATACATATACCTTCATCAATAGGTAAAATAGCTCCATAAGAAAAAATTATAAGGCAAAAGAAAATGAGAGAAACAATAAGTTGTTTGTAGTAGAACATATTGGCTAATTTTAATATTGTTTTTTTAAAATATAGCTTCCACACTTATATATAGCAACATATCATAGTTCATACAAGTTATACCTATAAATGGCCTGATAAGGTCGTTGGCTTTAGAACGAAGACTTTTGTTTTCTGCAAATAAATATATGGACCACGGATAAGCACTTGTAGGTATGAAAGATGACTTTTCAACAAAGAAAGCACCAAGGAGGAAGTTGGCAATCCGGTTGC
>CATIWO010813667.1:0-20667 GCA_949673435.1 Macaranga tanarius | reverse complement strand
GCATGGTAATTGTGTTCTTTAGTTCTTGTGAATCTACATATAGTATTCATTTCTAATTGGGTAGTCGTAAAATCTATACCGGGGGTCACTCACGACTTATGGGAACTGAATGTAATACATTAGGATTTTCACATTCAGTATGGAAAGGTGTTTCTATGATATTAAGTGTTAATATCATTTCCCATTGCCATTAAGACTTGAACCTAGTAAGTCACACATATAAAGGTTGCACTTGTGATGATTAACATTAATTTGATTATTAATTAAAGAGTTTAATTAATTAATTAAATTAATTGAATTGGATTTGTGCATATGTAGGGATCTAGCATGTCCCGAAATTCGAATTCAAAGATTGGAACTTTATTGCATTTTAAGTAAATATTAATTTAGCCTTAATTTAATATGAGATATTAAGTTAAAGATTAAATTAATATTAGCCTTCCAAATATATATATATATATATATATACATGGCCCATGAGATGGACCATGTAAGTTATGGATGATGGACTTGGTCTATGAGATAGACCATAGGCCTTGGACTTTGTTTATAGAGTTTGAACTAGTCCACTTATTAATTATATGGATTGGGTATTGATTAAAGAGTTTAATCTAGCCCATTAATTATTTGAATTGGATTGGGCCATCTCTAAGTGTAGAGAAGCCCAACCCTAAACCTAAGCCCATGAAATGTTAATGGAATTGGAATAGGGATGGGAGTATTAATCCAACTAAACTAACCAATTCAAAGATGGGTAGCTTCATTTGCCAAGGTTGTGGAATTCCAAGTCTTTAAAAGACTTGGAATGATGACTTTGAATGAGGACTAGCAATAGTTGCTAGACTTGGAAAATAAGACACCAATGGCTTATTTTTTTTATTTTTTGACAATAACACCAATGGCTTATTTAATTAATAATAAATTTGTAAGACACTAACCTTGTGCAGGAAATTTTTAGCCATAGCAAGTGAGAGAGGATTTTGGTTACTCAAACTAGACTAAAGGAAAAGAAAGAGTGTCTTCCTTCTTCCTAAGTTCAAGAGTGAACCTTTCTACATCACAAGAGTTGTGATTTCTCTACACCATCATCTTGGGAGGGCAAATACTAAGTTCCATACCTTCTAGATCAAACAAGCTTTCATAAGCTCTTGGCTCTTTCAAGAGAGGATTGTGTGGAGAGCTAGTTACATCTTGAAGATCATCACTTGAAGCAAACCGTGTGTCACAAGCTATAGGCTTCACACTTAGGGAGCTCAGAGCTAGTGGATCACAATAATCAAAAGCTTACTGAGCGTTCTACAAACTTGGAAGTTTTGTAAGTGTTGTTTAACTTTTAGTATGTAGGACTTATAATACGATTACTTGTCATCTTTGATTGTTGATTAAAATATTATCCATGATGCATGTTTAGTTGAGTAAATGCATGTGATTTGGTTCTTGGGGGTATGAATGGATTCAAACTTGATGCAAGTGTTGCATGCTTCTAAAATTTTGTCAAAAATTCTGCATATTTGGTTGCTTTGACCCTCCATCCCCTTCAAGTAGTATCAGAGCCACTAATCACATGATTTGCATGCTAAAAGATTCATAATTGCAAAAGTTATAATTATATGTGTTGAAATTTATAAGTGTTGTAAATTTAGAGCATGTGAGTGATTGCAAGAGTTGTAATCATTTTATTATTTTGTGTGTTATTTTGTATGCTAAAATATGAATTATAAATGTTGTAATTAAGTATATACATGGTTGCAAGTGTTATGGCCTTAGTTGTAAGTGTTGCGACTTGAAAAATTATATTGTTTAGTGTACAGCAGTGGACACACGGCCTGGCACAAGGCCATGTCTCTGGCCGTGTGCTAGTCTGTCCAAAACACAATAAGGGAACACGGCCTGGGACATGCACTGTCCAAAATTTTTAAAATGTTGAAAATAGCCTCCTTTGTGTTTTACACACTCTAGATGCATCTTGGAAAATATTTTAATATGTTTTACTTGAATTAATCATTTTAATAATATGTAAATGTTGTATTTAATTAAATGATTATTTAACTTGCTAATTCATAATAACATGCAATAGTTGCATTTTAAGAGAAAAATGCTCGTCATTCATGCAAAGATAATCATAGACTTAGTTACATCTTGGATTTGTAATAATGATTACATTTATTATTATAATTATATAATTAAGTGTTAGTTACATAGATTAAGATATAAATTTAATTTTCCTTGGTATGCCAAGGATGAAATGTAAAAATAAAGAGTTTATTGGAGGCCCATGAAGAGTTCATTGGAGGCCCATTCTACTTTAGAGGCCCAAAAGCAAAGCCCATGGAGATGGAGCTCAATGAGGCTCATGGCATGAAGGCCTTTCATGGGCTAGACCCATGTATAATAGTTCTAAGAGTTAGAATTTAATTAAGAAAGGCCCATGATCACTCCTTATTTGTGCATTCATTATGTATGTGCAATGTATGTATGTGCAATGTATGTTGATGCATGCTATATATGTAAGTGATATGTATATAGATGGATGTATGTTAGCTTGCAATGTATGTATGAGATATGTATATTGTAAAATTGGCTAATATGCAAATTGAGACCTTAATAATAAAGGCCCAAAAAAACTTCTAATCAAATTTAAGTCTAGGCTCTCCATTGGAACAACAACATGCATGGTTTTGGGCTTGTGTGCATCGGCTATGGATACATAGGGGTGTGCACAAGGCCCAAGAGATTCATGTAGTGTTATTATTAAACATGAGATGTTGTGGGTGTATGGATACACTATGGGCCAAGAATGGCAAATAGGCGTACCTAAGATTTATAGTGTTCAAATCCATACACTTCACTGATCCAATGGTATGGACCTAACTAATGCCAAAGGCTAAGAATGACAATGCGTACCTGAGACCCATAACATTAGGAGCCAGATTAATGGAACCTCACATGAGATGTGATGGGCAAGAGTTGTTCACTTAATGAGAACTAATATTTCAAAAATGGCAATGTGTACCTGAAGGGTATTAGTGGCCCATTAAGAACTCCATTACCTGTTAGAAATCCACCCAATAAGGAATTTCTGTTTCCTATTTGGAAGTGTAGGATTCTCCAAGTTAGTGGGAGCCCATTATGATTAAAGACCAAATCTAATGGAAATTACAATGACATATAACTAATCAATCTTATTACTTTTTGCTGACCAATTGATAACATGAGATCCTCAAACCCACTCTCAATCATAATCGATAATAATAGGCTCACGGGCCCTAATTTTATAGACTGGCTAAGGAATCTAAAAGTTATTTTAGCTTTCAAAAAGATACTCTATGATAGAGCAAAGCCTACCCCGATCCCTTCTCAAAAATGCTTCACAAGAGGAGCACGATACTCTTGCCAAGTGGAAGGATAACGATATGTAAACACGTTACATAATGTGGGCTTCCATGACCATCAAGTTACATCGGCAACATGAGAAATTCACAAATGCAAATGAAATCTTACTACACCTACAAGAGTTGTTTGGTGAGCATAGTAGGACTATTAGATATAAGATATCTAAGCGGTTATTCCGTGCTAAAATGAAAGAGGGAGAGGATGTTGGAGCCCATGTGAACTCCATGATCCATTCAATGGAAGAGCTAGAGAGTCTAGACTTCACAATGGACTTCCACCTCCAAGTGGATATGATCCTCCAATCCCTTCCTGAATCGTTCGGACAAACTATCGCCAACTTCTACATGAACAAAATAGAGTGCACTCTTGCAGAGCTATTAAACATGCTTGTAACGGCCTAAAAGGCCATCCAAGGGAGCAAAGGGAAGGATGTTGCTCTTATTGCCTCTTCTAGTAAGACTAAGAAGAAGGGAAATAAGAAGAACAAAGGTAAGACAAGTGTTGTCAAGCCCAAGAGAGGCATAGCCAAGAACAAGGGCAAGGCCACTGTGAGGGAAGACAAAGGCAAAGGAAAATATTTCTACTGCCAAGAAGAGAGATATTAAAAGAATCAAGAACGAGAGATTCTACTCATTAAACAAATAGGCCATCAAGAATCATAAGATAATGAGCAAAAATATATCTCAAAAAATAGACAACAAGCAATAAAACATAATGCATTGAGCACCAACAAAACATAATAGATTAGAAACAGCAATAGGCATAGGTAATAGGCAAATAGCAAAATAGCAATAAGAAATAGCAATTAACAAAATAATAAGTACTACTGCTCCTTTTTGTTATTAGCAAAAAGGAACACATAAAAGGATAAAGGGAGTTGTGGATAAACACCAATCACAAACATATAAAATACGAAAAGGTCCATAATGCCATAAAAATAACATAACTTAACTAAATGTTCTGTAGAGCTAACTAGAACCTAGATGTCCTCAAGTTTGTCTTTGGAGCTAACATCTCCGGGTTTAACAGGTTTGGAGTGAAGGACAGAGCTAGCTCAGGTGATGCGTTTAGGTACTGGAGGAGGCTTGGAAGATGAGACTTTTCTTTTGGCAGTGTTGGACTTAGTTAAGGCAGAGGGCTTTGAGACAGCTGGTGGCTTGAAAGAGGTAGGAACAAGGGCATATTTAGTCTGCCGAGCAGAAGAAATAGCTTACGGAACCACAAATGGAACTGGGGTATGTAAGGAGCGAGCAGGCTTGGTTTTAAATAGGAAAGCAGACAGTGCCACTTGACAAGCTTGGACATGAGTCTCAGGTGAATGGGTCACAACACTGATTAGCTTAGCCCTAGCAACTTCCATACTCTGATTCTCTACAGCTTTAGCCAGATGAAGCAAGGGGTTAGGAGAACTGCTGGCTGCAAGTAGGGGTACTGAAGGTGATTTGCTTGGTGAGGCTGATCTGGATGAGGAAGTTGATTTAGAATGGGAGACTGATTTGGAATGGGAAGTAGATTTTTATGGAAGGTTAAGATCCAAGAGCTTATTTGCAGAAGAGTTCTTAGAAATAGATTTTTCTATGGAGTTGTGTTCACCGAATTCCTCAGAATAAGCAGAGGCTGATTTCTATGTATATTTCATAGAGCTTCCACTTTCCACAGATTTTTTAGGGATACTCTCTTCATCACTATCAGCCGCTTTCTTCTTTTCTTGCTTTACTCTCTTTGTTTTCACCACAAAACTCTTAGAGATTTTATCAGAATCTCTCACCGGTAAGAAAATTTCTTCCCTCCAATCCACTTTAAGAAATTCAAATAGAGGGGTAAGCAGCATCGCATAAGGCAATCCTTTTGCTTTTGTCACACTAGTTATGAAACCCATCATAAGGTAGCAAAGATTAAGGCTAATGTCATTCATCAAGTGCCATATCAAACAAATCTCTAAGCTACTTATATAATCATAACTTCCGGCTTTAGGTGCAAGGAAGTGAGTTATGAACTTGTGTACAATCTGGAGGTCGATCTTTAACGTGGCAGAACTTACTATTTCATTTTTTCCTAGTTTTAGATTTCTGGTCACTTCTCTCTTAAATTTCTTCTTATTGTAATCTGGCACTTTCTTCAAATCGGCCTTTCTAGCAATCCTATTCCCTTTGTTGGGAATTTATAGGCTTGCTTAAAATCACTTAGAGTCACCGAGTAACTCTTCCCATTTAAAACAATTTTAATCTTCTCATCACTCACAACCTGAATTGACCCATAAAATTGCCTCACTAGCCGCTCATACAGCACAGATTTTGTCTTGATAATCTTAACCCATTTCTAAAATTTAAACTATCCACGAAAAGGATACTCATTTGATTTGAAGTATTCCTATCGATGAACTTAGGTGAGATGATTCTGTTATTTGAATGTTTCATCTCCACTCCTTTTGCTTTGACAATGTCGTCTATGGTTTTCTCGGCCCTCTTTAAGCTTTCTGATTCCTTAGATTTCATGGATTTCTTACCTTTTGATTCCATCAGTTTCTTTCCTTTTGACTCAATCAGTTTCTTATCTTTTGTTTCAATTTTGATCTTCTTCCTAGTCCTTTCGGTGCTCTCGGATGAAGAAGATGTTGATCTTTTGGGCATTTTTGTTGTTTTAGGTATTCTGAATGAAGGGTGAGGAGCGGCGGTTTTTGGTTTTTATAGAAGAGAAATTGAGAGCTTTAATTTAGAAGAAGGAGATGGTAGAATATAATAATAAAAAAATGAAGTAGGCTTTGGTTTAAAAGGAAGATGAACGGTTTCCAAGAAGGGACACAATGGTTAAGAGAAAATTTATTCTGCATAAATACCCAAGAATATAGGCTCCAGAACCGAAAACCCTAAGAAATCTAAGTGAACAAGTTAACTACAAAGAATAAAAAATTAAGCCTTGTCATTTTATATTTTCATATTAAGACCTTCCACTTGCTTTATGAGAGAATGATGGGTATTATCCACTAGGTAGTTATAAAGACTGGCGGTTTTCAAGAAGAAAAGAGAGTCATGATTATTAGAAGTACCTTCTAAATATTTTAATATTTTGCTTGACCCAATAATTTATGGTAACAGAAATAAAAAAATGGTGGCAAGCAACACTCATGATGTTTGGTGGTTACCAAGAAAAAGTGGATATGACAATGTGGTCATTTTGAATTTAAAAAAAATGCCTTGTCCGGGATATGATGAGAGCAAATTGACTCTTGCAAGAAATAATTATGACACATATAACCTAATACAAATTACTTAAGTTACACTCATGTATTAAAATATTTAATTTTTATAAAACATTCAATCAAATGAAAAGCATACTGCATACTTTTAGGAAGGCACCAAAAGACAACAAGGTAATAAAATAAAATATAATAATGGAAATAAAATAAAGTAAATGAAATGAAATAGAATAAAATAAAATAAAGTAAAAAAGAACTACAGCAATTTAAATAAAAAAATAAAGAGAGTTTGCATGAATATGTATGAAAAGTGCATAATGACAAAAATAAAAAATGCAAGTATGCATGCACATGCAAACGAAGAAGATATTAACACACATACTGAAAGATGTGGTGCAAAATGGCTAAGCAAGCATGAGTAAAGATTGCAGTTAGTGAAAAAATAACATGAAACTTTAAGACTCAAGATTCACCAAACCCAACTCTCTTCTAATTTTATAAAATTGATCTTCACTTAAAGGCTTTGTAAAGATGTCAGCAAGCTGATTTTCAGAAGAAACAAAGATCAATTTGATGTCCCCATTTTGAATATGGTCTCTTATAAAATGATACCTAATCTCTATATGCTTTGTCCTTAAATGCAACACAGGATTTTTGGACAAGTTTATAGCACCGGTGTTATCATATAAGATAAGGATGAGATTGTACCTCAAGCTTAGTCCTCTAGCTCTTGCTTAATCCATAAAATTTGAGTTACACAACTTTCAGCTGCTTTGTATTCAGCTTCAGCAATGGATAGAGCAACTGAGGTTTGCTTTTTGCTAAACTATGAGACTAGAGCATTCCCCAAGAATTGGCATGTGCCCGAGGTGCTCTTTCGATCAACTCTACTTCCTGTAAAGTCAGCATCACTATATCCCATAAGATTCTTTAGGGTACCAAAGACCTAAGTCTTGAGTTCCCACAAGATACCTCATGATCCTTTTAACAGCTATTAAATGTGACTCTTTAGGATTAGCTTGAAATCTTGCACACAAGTACACATTAAAATGAATATCAAACCTACTTGTCGTGAGATAGTGTAAAAAGCCAATCATACCTCGGTACATTTTGATATCAATATCTTTACCTTTCTCATCCTTTTTCAACTTGGTGGTTGCACTCATAGAGGTCTTACTGATTTTAGCTTCAGACATCTTGAATTTCTTTAGCAGCTCTTTGACATACTTGGACTGATTTATAAAGACACCATCCTCACATTATTTGATTTGCAGACCCAAAAAGAAATTCAATTCTCCCATCATACTCATTTCGAACTTACCCATCATCATTTCAGCAAACTATTTGCACATGTTCCCATCAGTAGCTCCAAAAATAATGTCATCCACATAGATTTGAACTTTCATAATGCTCTCAAGCTAATTTTTAGTAAAGAGTGTTTTGTCCACCTTTCCCCTTAAAAATCCTTTATTTAACAAAAACTTTCTTAGCCTCTCATACCATGCTCTAGGAGCTTGTTTGAGACCATACAAGGCTTTTATTAGCTTGTAAATAAAATCAGATTTCTCATGGTCTTCAAATCCGGGGGGCTGATTGACATACACTTCTTCATTTAAGTACCTATTAAGAAAGGCACTCTTTACATCCATCTAGTATAGCTTGAAGTTCTTGAGGCAAGCAAATGCACAAAGGATCCTTATTACTTCAAGTCTAGCAACCAGTGTAAAAGTCTCACCAAAGTCTATTCCCTCTTCTTGGTTATAACCTTTAGCAATAAGTTTAGCTTTGTTCCTTGTCACATTTCCATGCTCATCTAGCTTGTTTTTGAAGACCTACTTTTTTCCAATAACAGTTTGATTCTTTGGCCCGGAGACTAATTTCCAGAAACTGTTTCTTCAAACTGATTTAGTTCCTCCTATATAGCTAGAATCCAGTTTTCATCTTGTTGGGCTTCATCAACAGTATTTGGCTCTATCTTGGAGACATAAGCTACATTTCCAATCATTTTCTTGAAGTTACTTCTTGTGGTAACCTTGCTTTAAGGGCTTGTCAAAAGATTGTCCTTTGAGTGATGTCTGTGGTACCTCCATTCTTCTAGTAGCTCTCTTTCAAGACTTCTTTAGTTTTCTTCAATCTCATCTGCTCGGGGTTCCAATGTGAGCTTAGGTTGATTGTCATGATTTTCTTCATACTAATTTTGTTCAGCTTCAATAGCTTCTTGATCTTGTGTGGTCTCTTATTCTTTAGTCCCTTCACTTTGTTTCTCTTGCTCTTGTCTAGAGTTTTCATCACCTGTAAGAAAGTCATCAACAACATCTCTACTTGGTAGAGTTTGGTTAGTCTCTTTGAATACTACATGAATTGACTCCTCAACACAAAGTATTCTTTTGTTGAAAATCCTATAAGCCTTACTATGTTCTGAATACCTAAAAAAAATTCTTTCGTTTGGTTTTGCATTAAATTTACCAAGAGGACTTTTTTTGTTATTGTGAATAAAGCACTTGCATCCAAAGATTTTAAAGTAGCTTATATTAGGTTTCTTACATTTCTAGAGTTCAGAAGGAGTCTTTTTTTAGGGTAGATCTTACCAATGCTCTGTTCAAGATGTAACATGATGTGTTAATAGCTTCAGCGCAGAAGTATTTTAGCAAATTAGCTTCACTGAGCATTGCCCAAGCCATTTCTTGCAAGGTTCTATTTTTCCTTTCCACCACACCATTTTGCTGAGGTGTCCTTGGAGCTGAGAAGTTGTGTGTTATTCTAAACTCATCATAGAATACCTCAAATAGCTTGTTCTTAAACTCTTTTCCATGATCACTTTGAATTATTGTGATATTGTAGCCTTTTTGGTTTTGAAGTTTCTTGCATAGACTAGAAAACTTGTTAAAAGCCTCATCCTTATGTGCTAGGAAGAGGGTCTATGTGAATTATGAATAGTCATTAATAATAACCAATGCATATGATTTTCCTCCTAAGTTAGATGGTGAAACCGGACCAAATAGATCTAAATGCAATAATTTAAGAGGTTTGGTTATCAAGACTAATCCTTTTGATTTAAAAGAAGATCTTATTTGTTTGCCCAATTGATAAGCATCATAAACACTATCTTTTTCAAATTTAAGCTTTGGTAGTCCATTTACAAGCTCATTTTTAGATAGCTTAGAAATCAAATGCATGCTTGCATGACTAAGTTTTCTGTGCCAAATCCAACTATTATCATCTATAGAAGATAGACACAGATTTCTAGCATGATCTAATTTCTCAAAGTCAACCAAATAGACATTTTTAACTCTATTTCCAACAAAAAGAGTTTGATTATCATGCAAACTTTGAAATTCACAATAAGTGGGTTCAAAGATGACTCTATTATTCTTGTCATATAGTTAACTCACACTCATAAGATTGAACTTTAGACTAGAAATCAAAGATTCCTCTTCAATTAATGGATTTATGCCAATTGTTCCAATTCCCATAATTTTATCTTTGTTATCATCTCCGAAGCTAACTGTTCCTCTATTCTATATTTTTAGTTGGGTGAACTTTGTCCTATCATCCGTCATGTACCTAGAGCAAGCACTATCCATATATAACTTATTGTGCACATCCTTACTCTTTAGGCATACCTGCAATCAGATTACTTGTTTTTAGGTACCCAAACTAGTTTAGGTCCTGTCAGGTTAGTTTCAGAAATTTACTTAGTTTCTTTTAGTACCCAGACAAAATGAGCTTTAGAAGCATTTTTTTATAAGCACAAAATTTCACAATGTAACCAAAATGATTGTAATAAAAACATGTAGTATGAGAATGTGATAAAGATGATGCTTTAACAAAGTAGTTTTCATGCTTCTTAGTTCTAGCAACATTCTCATATCCTAGTCCTTGTCTTCCATTTGCAAATAGTTGATTGCCTAAGAGAGCATCAAGATTTTATTTTCCCTTAGTGAGTTTCTCAAGGTCTTTAATTAGACTATCCACTCTCTTTTTTAACTCTTCATTCTCTTGTAAGAGAACAAAATTTACATTAAAGGTAGTTTTAAGTTCCTTTTTCAAAGCATCAGCTTAAGAAACAACATGGTTTAGTTTCTTAAAAGCTTCAGCAAAGAGATTTTGAGCATGTATTTTTTTCTTTGAGTTTATTAAATTCAGCTTAAGAGATATCACACATGTAAGTTTCCTTTTCAGATTTCACATTCTTGAGTTCTTTCTTAAGTGAACTATACTTTTTGGTCCAGGCTCTGAATTCTTTGTACAGTTTACCAAAGGCACATTCAAGTTCATCATAAGAGATGGGTTGAGAAGAATTTACCTCATGAGTTAATTTTATACTCATGTCAACTTCAGTCTCTGTATCAGCTTGAGATTCACAAATCTCTTTATCCTCCTTTGCCATCAAGTATAGATTTGCAACTTCCTTCCTATCTTGCTCCTCATCACGTGAGCTGGATTCATCACTGTCACTCCAGGTAGCAACCATTACCTTTTTGAACTTCTCTTTCTTTATTTTCTTTTTCAGCTTAGGACAATTAGCTCGCAAATATCCTGGTTCATTGCATTCGAAGCAAATGATTTATGTGGTCTCCTTTTTAGTCTGGTAGTCTGAGTTTGCTTTGAACATTCTCTTCATATTCTTCTGGTATGTCCTTCCACCTCTCTTGAATATTTTTTTGAATCTCCTTGTGATTAGTGCCACTTCTTCATTATCAGAGCTGCTTGAGTTTTCTGAGCCTGATTCTATCTTTAAAGCGATATCTCCTCTCTTTTCTTATAAGTAGAGGTGTCCTTAGACTTACCTTTCATCATCATCTCATGAGCAAGAAGAGACCCAATTAGCTCGTCATAGGAATAGTTTCGCATGTCTTTAGATTCGCAGAGAACAGTCACTTTAGTTTTCCATATTTCAGATAGGGATCTAAGAATCTTCTTTACCATTTCTTCATCTGTGAGATTTGTGCCAAGATTCTTGAGTGAGTTGACGATCTCACTAAATCGGGTGTTCAATAAAGAGATAGTTTCATCAGGTTTCATGGAAAATAGTTCGTAATCTATCCAGAGTAGATTAATTTTAGACTCATTGACTTGATTTGTTCCCTCATAGGTTACTTTAAGTTTGTCCCACACCTGTTTAGTTATAGTGCATGTTGAGATCCTGTTGTATTCATTCATATCAAGAGTACAATGAAGTATGTTAAGAGCCTTAGCATTTATCTAGACTAATTTCTAATGAGCTTTAAAATATTTTGACTCAGGTATTGGAATTTCTTTTCCTTCAGCATCTTTCTTAGTAGGAATGGCAGGTCCTCTAAGAATAATTTTCCAGCATTCAATATCCACAACTTGAATAAAATTTTTCATTATATTTTTCCGATAATCAAAATTGGTTCCATTAAAAATAGGTGGTCTAAAAATGGAGTTTCCCTCGGGAAGCCCGGAGGCACAAAGAACAGCACTCGAGCTAGCAGCCATATGGATCTATTAGCAGGGTAAACCTACTCTGATACTAATTGTTAGGTCCATTAGGCTGCTCAAGAGGGGGGTGAATTGAGCTTTTCAAACTATTTTAAAACTGAAAACTAATTTAATCAGCTCAAACTAAAATGCGGAACCTTAAAATAGAGTACAGACTTAAAAAACTTATGAACACGGTTTTGGGAGCAGGAGAGCCGATTTTATGAATCAATTTAAATCAAGTGCAGAATGAAGGCAAGTTAAATAAGTTAATTCATTTTTGCAAACATCATAATAACACATGAGAGAGTAAAGAGATGAAGGAGAAATCAATACACATAGGATTTTATCGTGGTTCGGCTCCACATACCTACATCCACTCCCCAAGGACTCACCTTTGAGATTTTTCACTAGTTAAAGTGATCTCTTTTCAACCGGTAAGAGACAAATCGTTTACAGCCTTAGTACTACCCTTTCCTAAGCGCCCTTTACTAGTTTTCTAGCTCCAGCAACTAATCCCAGCTGGTCTTTCCCTCACAGCTCCAGTAAACTGTATATAACACTGGTTTTTTCTAGATCCAGTAACTCTGTAAACTTGTTTTGATAAGCTCCAGTAACTCTGTAAACTGGTTTTGACAGCTCCAGCAACTATGCACCTATTTCTCTCTAAATGGTACTTTCAACGATTCAAGAACAAGATAAAGATGTGTGTTTATCTCTCTCACTCAAACAAAGATAATACACTTGAAGCCTATGGATAAGAAGAGAGAAGATACTTTTCAAAGAAGCTCAAAAATGATTTTCAAAATATTAACATGCAGTTCCAGCAACTATATTTTTGAGAGGAGAAGAAGAACTCCAGCAACTCTGAAAAACTCTCTCAAATTTTTGCTCTCACACACACTTAAAAAAAATGAGAGTAAATGAAAAAGAGATAAATTTATATGTCCTCAAGGATTGCCCTAATTTCCAGCTATTATGATCTGCAATTTGACATAGTTCAATCATTTGATTTACGAAACATATAATGAGTAACAAAATTCTTTTGTCTTCAAATAATGTGCAGATCTGATTTAAACAACAAATCAGGTTTCTGATAAGAGATAGATTCAGCTTTCCAAATTAGGCTATGCACAGAAGTAACTTTTAAACAATGTATGAACTTTTTGCTATTTTTGTGCATGTATGCTTTGGTACCCGAGAAAGCAAAGTTTATCTCTTCTTAGTCATATAAAAAGTTGTAGACATTAGTTCACTCAAAAATCACTTTACCACCAAAAATCTTTTGCCAACCAAATTTAAAAATATGCATAAACATATATTTGATGAGATAAAAAGCCACTTTTTATTTTTCAAATAAATTTATGGAAATTAGACACAAAGGACAAAAGATTTGAGCTCCTAAGAAAAGTTACTTGACTCAACTATCCTTACAATAATTTTCTAATTACCATCTTATCCTCAAATTCTCTACTTGGGCTTGAGCAATCTTCATGGACTTGAACTTGATGGATTGTGGCTTCTTGGGCTTGATTGACATATGCTTTGAACCAAATGGCCCTTTCTCTTTCATAAATTACTTGAAATAAATTAGTACCCAATTTTTATCAATATTGTGTTATTATCAAAATTGAGGTTGTAACCTTTAGTCAACAACCACTTACAACCTCAATGCTCAATTTATAGGGTGCCGTCAAAGCTTCGCAAAGTTAACGAGGAGGCTTATACGCCTCAGGTTGTTTCAATCGGACCATTTCACCATGGACGAGAAAAATTGAGGAAAATGGAAAAGGAGAAGTTGAGATATCTACAGAAGTTTTGTACGAGAGTTGAGAATTTTTATACTAGAGTGAAGAAGGGAAAAATTTTATTTGATTTAGTCAAGCACATCCAGGATTCAAAAACTAAAATCAGAAACTCTTATTCTAAGACATTTGAAGATATTACAAGTGATGAATTTGTCAAGACAATTATAGTGGATGCAGTGTTTATTTTAGAACTATTCCTCAGTACTGTCAACAGCCTGCCCGATGACAAAGAATACGATTATATAATCTACAGGGCATGGCCTCGATGTCAAATATAAGAAGATTTAATACAGCTTGAAAACCAGATTCCGTTTTTCATCCTTAAATAAATTTATGAGTTGGCCATTTTCCAACCATGTAACACCCTCCTTGAGCTTGCATTGAACTACTTTATTCCTTATGTTAATGCTGACAAAATAGAGGGAGTTTATTCAGAATTAGTACAAGGACATTCAAAGGTCAAGCATTTCACCGATTTGCTTCGTCATTATTTTGTGAGGAGAAAGAAACCACTGAGCCCAAGCCAAAGTATGCAGAGCTGTTGCAGCTCCCTGGTTGGTGACTATGAAATGAGCTCAACTGATGTATATATTATACAGTGCAACCAAACTATAAGATGTTGGATTCAAATTTAAGGCAACATCAAGCACACACTTACTTGACATTAAATTTGAAAATGGAGAGCTGAAGATTCCAAATTTCATTTTTAATGATAATTCTGAATGTCTTTTCAGAAACATCGTGGCCTTGGAGCAGTGCTGCTACCCACATCAGACTTCTTTTTGTTATTATGTAATGCTATTTGATCATCTGATCAATACAGCCAAGGATGTGGAGTTACTGGTTGAAAAAAATATTCAAGAACATGTTGGGTGACCATCAAAAAGCTACAAGTCTCTTTAATAAGCTTTGCACGTATATTGATCCAAGACCAACAAATGATTATACAGATCTTATGAGCAAATTGAATGCATATTATGAGGTGACTTATCATACTTGGAAAGAAAATCTACGAAATGAGTATTTCAGGATGCCATAGAGATCCACTTTTACAATTGTAGCTTTTGTATTCCTCCTACTGACTTGGTTACAGACCTTTCTAATGGTATTGCAATCATATAATGTAACCTCTCAACTATAGAAATTTTAATTTCTTAATCATGTGTTTAGATTTATAATTTTTTGTTTTTTTTAATAAATTTATTGAATCTTATTTGTCTTAAGGAGAAATTAACCAAGCACATGTTAAGAAAACAGAGAGGATAGTAAGGTACGTGTGGCTGTGCTGCCAAAAGTTTTTATTTGGCTTTAATTTCTCGAGCACACATCTTTCATATATGAGAAAGTTTTTATCTACCTACTTAAGGGAAAAGGTATAAAAAAAACCCCTATCGTTTAGCCCTAAGAGCAAATATGTCACAAACGTTTGTCGAGGTATAAAAAGTCCCTTAACGTTATGAAGAGGGTACAAAAAAGCCCTCCACACAAACGGCGGTTACTGCGCTGTTAGCAGGCGTTAAAATGATCTCATGTGCCATATGACTCACAACTTATGTGGCAATGGGACCCAAGTAAAAGGTATAAAAAACCTCCTATAGTTTAGCCCTAAGTGCAAATATGCCACTAACGTTTTGTCAAGGTACAAAAAGCCCCTTAACATTATGAAGAGGGTACAAAAAAGCCCTCCACACAGACGGCTGACCTGAGAACATAAAGATTGTAAGAATATCACCTGAGAACAAGAGACAGACTCTTGAATTGTTGGCTGACCTCCTTGAAAATACAATATTTTAAGGAGGTCAACGAACAAGTCAAGATGTTTTTTGTGTGACTCACAAAAAACATCTTGACTTGTTCGTTCTCACAAAAAATGAATAGTACTATGATCATGCACTGGGAAATTCAATAAAGACTACCTATACTCCTCAGTCTATATGTACTCGGTACTATAAATATCCATCCGCACTCTAAAATCAGTGATAGACATTGAAAATGCTTCCCCTCCTGATTGAAATCTAATCACATCTGGCCTAAAAATATCAACTAACCCTGTTTTGTCCATCCGAAAGGAAGCCCATAACTCAATGAATAACTCATGATAACTAGGATCACGAAAGTCAATAAATCAATCCAATGTCGGCCACCGGAACTCGGAGTGGCTGTGATGGAGGGCGAGAACGGGAAGAGGAAGAAGAAAGATTGTGTTGAGCGCAGATTTTAGTGCGTTTTGGGTTAAGGGTGGACATGTTCGAGGAGAGAGGCTTTTGTTGAGGCCTCTTGAATTGTTGGCTGACCTCCTTAAAAACATTATATTTTTAAGGAGGTCAGCCAACAATTCAGGAGTCTGTCTCTTGTTCTCAGGTGATATCCTTACAATCTTTATGTTCTCAGGTCAGCCGTCTGTATGGAGGGCTTTTTTGTACCCTCTTCATAATGTTAAGGGGCTTTTTATACCTCGACAAAACGTTAGTGGCATATTTGTATTTAGAATTAAACCATAGGGGTTTTTTTGTACCTTTTACTTGGGTCCCATTGCCACATAAGTTATGAGTCACATGCCACGCGAGATCATTTTAACGCCTGCTAATAGCACAGTAACCGCCGTCTGTGTGGAGGGCTTTTTTATATCCTCTTCATAACGTTAAGAGGCTTTTTGTATCTCGACAAACGTTAGTGGCATATTTACTCTTAGGGCTAAACGATAAGGGTTTTTTTTATACCTTTTCCCACCTACTTAATATGGGACTTAAACTAAATTTTAATACAATAAAATTATTGATGATTAAAAGTCTGTAAATTAATATGATAAAATTGAAAAAATGTAATATTTATAATTTTACTTAGTAATTTAATAAAAATAAAATTAATGATATTTTATGTATGCAGATGTATAACATATGTTTTTAATATTTTATAATTTAGCAACAATAATATAACATATAAATTTAACGGACACGGATAATACATTTTGAATAAATAAAAGTATTGTCGTACATATTGCTCCAATGTGTATTATTTTCTGTTATTCATTAATTTAGTATAGATTACATGTTTAATTAATTTTCATATAAAAAATTAGACCAACATTAACATTTCACTCAAATAAAATATTTTTTTATTATAATATGGAGCAATTTGTTTCAAAAAATATTCATATATAACACGTTAAGACTCTCAAACAAGCTTGATGGTGATGAGTTGCACCGTTATTTGTCACTAGTTTTTGTTGATAATTATTAGCTAACGTGATTTTCATTAATTTTGTGTTGGGATATACAGAATTTATTCTAGTGGAAAGAGGTTCTTAATTAATTAATTAGTTAAAAAAAAAAGGACAGATAAGTCCAACTAAAATATCAAACTCATTTCTAATAAGAAATGAGCTATAATAAACAAATATTGCTAGATGAAATATTTGTAAAGTGTCAAGAATTGAGCAGAGAATTTTATAAAAATAAAATGTCAGAAACATGAGTACTATCAAGTTGAGAGGAGGAAAAAAAAAAGAAAAAAAACTCTAGTTTTGGTCCTCTGGCTCTGGTTTCGTGAACCTCCATGAAAATGATAGGATTCTAATTGCATTTTTAGCCTACTTCGATGGCTAAACCTAATCAACATTGGCTCTATACCATCATACTTGTATTCTATACCTAAAATATAATGTCAAAAAAAAAAAAAAAAAAAAGCATTTTTAGATACATAATACTAGACAGGAAGTGAAGTAGAGGGAGGGGCAGGCCTCCTAAGAGTTCCTGCTACTGTAAGAAAATAATAGATATATTCGTATCACTAGAGGTGTAAAATAATCCTAATATAATTCAAATTTAGCTCAGTTTTAAGTCATTTTTTCTTTCACTTCATTTAATTTTATTTATATAGTGTAATTATTTGAGTTTAATTTTTTAAAATTTGTAAAAAATTAAAAATGCTACTCAAGTCTACATGTTCATAATTTTTAACCTTGTTAAAAATGTATAAAAATTAAGAAAAAATATGCCACATGATTGGAAAAACCAGATCCCATGATAATCACGTATTGGGAAAAAATAGAAATGTAAGAAAATATTGTATGAAAAAAATACAACCCTGCAATATATTTTATGTCAAGTCTCTGAGATTAACTGAATTTTAAAAATTTTTAATTAATAAATTCCTTTTTTCACCTTAAACTCTAAAAATATTTTTTTAAGGGAAACAAAAAAAGAAAAATGGGAGCTTGAACTTTATGTTTAATTTATAGCTAAACGTTTTTTTTTTTTTTTTTGATAGATGAAGTAAAATAAAATGTAATCCAACTTAATATTTACAGTATGTGTCGAATCTATCTTGTTACTAACATCTATTCTCAAAATTGAAAGGACTCCATTCCTTGATCTGGCTGTTATCCTTGCATAAAATTGGAACAAATCTAATTTACTTTCCATGCATTTTGGTTGACTCTTTTTTTTTGTATACTGATGTCCAACAATTAGCTAGTTTATTTTCATAAGAGTTAAAATTGTTATTTGTTATTTGTTAATATTTTTGTTCAGTTTTATGTAATCATAAAGATTTCGACTATTTTGGAGTTTGAACTGAATGCTATAAAAAGGGTAAGACTCTTCTAATATTTATTTTCTCTATAAATAAAATTTGCACTCGAAACCTTATTTAAAATAATTCAAATTCATTGTCACTTAAATCAATACATATTAATTAAAATATTAATTTTTTTAATAATATAAAAGAAAAAATTGCACTCAAAACCTTTCCTCCCAAAACAACTGCTCTTTTATCACTGAGTTTGGCCTTGCCAACATTAGGACCATAGTTTCTCAAATCAAACGGCTGAAACTACAACAAGAAAGGGAAAATAGTGAGCGAATTGTACATTTGTATTACTACATATGGAGCTGTTGGTGTCAAGAATAATTTGGTGACAAGATAAGGGTCCCATATATCCATATCATAAACAACATAAAAACATAAGCTTTTATATATGTTTTGAAGGGTATAATTTAATTTGTTGTCATATATGAAATATATTTTAATGTGAAGTTATTTCATCCCTATATATCTTTTTCTTAAAAGAAAAAAATTTTATAATCTGTAGATCTACGAACAATTATGCATAAATGTCCCTATTCATTCAAAGATAATGCAAAAAATTGTGCAAGTGAACTGAGAAACATTACCGTATAAAGTAGCAGATTTTTGTGAGTCATGTGAAGACGACCCACCAACTTCCGACCATATATATATATGGATGCAGAGTGGGTAGGGACTAGGAAGAGGGAGAGATTGGAATCATTGAAATGAAATCCATGAATGTTTCTCAAATCTGTTGGCTGTTTCATCTTTGAGTAGTGTGTCCTCTTTGACCATTTTTTCATTAGTACCTAAGAGAAACTATATAATTGGAATGGATTTTTTTTATTTATTCTGTGTGTATTATATCTTATTGCTGGTATACATTATTTGCACAAAGAAATATAAAATTTTTGCTATTTATCGAATCAGCTTTTTATGATATTAAATTGAAATTATTTTAAAATATCGAATTAGTAAAAGAGTGAATTTTATTTTCGATTAACCTTACATTTTGAAGTTGTTAGAAACGGTAAAACAGTGTTACAGAACTCCAATCATTATTAAAAATTAATAATATCTTTCTTGATGATTCAAAAAAACGGTAGGAGCATGGCATAAATGATACACGAGAGTTTTTTCTTAACATTTTCGTCAATATATTGACCAAATTAATACTAATTGTCAAAAATTAGTCAATTGAAGTATTGAAAAACTAAAAAATAGAATTACTACAAATCTCAAATTCTTGAATTTGTTATATTAATTAATTGGATAGTTACTAAAGTTTAATATTCAAATATTAAAAAAATTCAATTAAAAATTCCATACATATATACATACATATATACATATATATTTTTTTATGATTATATCGTAAAAAAACCACAAAATCAATAAAGTTCATGTATTTTTTATAATTAATCCTTGTTATGTAATTTATATTTAGATATTAAATGATTAACACATATTTTAGTTAATTATTAATAATATATATGTATTGATTATCTAACAATTTAATGTATACACGAAGCCAAACTATTAAAGTGGGCAAAAGTTTTTGCAAAGGGCTACTTCTAAATTCTAAGTTTGTAGCAGGACAACTAGACATATAAAATGCATGGCTGAGATGATTAATTAAGGCCTATTGGCATAAAAAATTCAAATATTTGCAATTTTTTATAATCTAATCTCAAACTTTTAATTTTTACAATAATGTCCTAATTTAATAAATGTTTGGCAATTTTAATACAAATAATTTTTTGGTCAAAATAAAAAATAAGATGTTGACATCACATATGTAAAATATCATATTTACCCTTTATATTGTAAAATCAATAAATGTCTATTGGCATAAAAATCCAAACGTTTGCGACTTTAGCAATTTTATCTCAATTTTAATTTTTTTTAAAAAAAATATTTCAATTTAAAATTATTTGATCAAAATTAAATAAAAAGTGCTGACATGATAATTGAAAATTAAATTTACACTAATAAAATTTAAATTTATGATTAACTATTATTTTAATATATTTTTAAAAATTATATATATGTGTGTGTATGTTGTAAAATAAGAAAAATTTTCCTTGAATTTTAAAATTAGATATTTTTAACTACTTTCATATAAATAAGTATGAAATAGTTAAAAATTTAAATTAACTAGAGTAATAATTTTTATATTAAAAATATCTTTAATTTTTAAAATTATTATAAAAATCATTTGTGAATTTAACAATTTCTTAACAATAAATTTAATTC
>CATIWO010813581.1:0-13367 GCA_949673435.1 Macaranga tanarius | reverse complement strand
ACATCAATATAAAAATTAATATTATTATATCTTATAAATCTTATTAGAATATTGTAAAATTATATAAATAAAATAAAATTAAAATTAAAAAAGTGAAAAAAAGTCAAAACCGAAAAAATAGCGGAACCGAACCCATTGGTTTGGTTCGGTTTCAAGAAATAACAATATTAATTTGGTTTAAATTAAATCGAATTGAAATATGTTCGGTTTAGTTTTTAAAGTAAAAAATATATATTAAACCGAACCAAACCAAACTCATAGTATATTCTAAAATTTTATATATATTTATAGTTCAATTTGATTGGTTTATGACAAAGATTTTAAATTTAATTAATAGTATTAGTTTTTAAATACATAAAATTCTTAATAAAATTATTTACTACCAAAAAATCCTAATAAAAATATTTAAATATATTTTAGAGAATCGGTTTATTTAATTTTTTTTAAAAATAATAAATATAAAAAATTAACATTAATATATCTTATAAATCTTATTAGAATAGTGTAAAATTACATAAATAAAATAATTTTAAAATTAAAAAAGTGAAAAAAGTCAAAATTAAAAAAATAACCGAACCGAACTAATTCAGTTAAATTCAATTTATATTTCAGTTCAATTCGGTTCAAAACCAAAATAGGTCCAACTCAATTTAATTTTAAGCATTTTTAAACAAAACTGAACGGATGTTTGCTCACCCTACTATCTACTAATGCAAAATGAGTGATTTGAAAGCTCTCAAACCAAGTTGCATGTTCGAATAAACAGACAAATGGGTGTGACATGTGGTTGCGGCCTCCTCCTTAGAATACTCACACGTGACTTCTCTCTATGAAATTTTTTTAAAAAAAGTATAATAAAATATCAAGTGATTAAATTCTTTTTTCACTTTAAAAATCATTACTTCTTATAATATTTTGGGATAAGTAAAAAAAAATATTTTGTGATTAGATATAATTTTACTTAAAAATTTCTGATTTTTTCATGACATTTAAAGGTATATGATTTCATTTTGTAATACTTTAATACATTCTCAACTAATATCGTTATTATTTTATAATAAAATATTAATATAACACTACCTTTCACTAATAAAAATATTTTACATGTAATTTACCATCAATATGATCATTTAGATACTTTTATAAATATTATAAATTTATTTTAAAAATTATTTCTTTTTATTTATAATAAAATAAAAAATACATCTTATTTTTATTTTTTGTCAATTTATTTTAGTTAGTTAAATGGTGCCCCACTTAGTAAATAATTTTACTGTTAAATATCTATATTATTTTAACATTATATGATATATTTTTAATAATATTATTAAATAATGAACTAAAATGCAAGTAGAATCAAACTACAAACCATTAAATGTTACAAAAAATACCGCAACCCTTTAAGTGAAAAAGTGTCTAACTACATGGTACTTTTTTATATTTATCCCTAACATTTAAGAGTAGTGTCTATAAACATGTAAATTTTTAGCAATTATTTTTAAATTAAGAAACTATTTTTGGTTTATTAAATAATTTAATTACACTAATTAAATATTTTAGTCTTAAAAATTTATAAAAAATTTAGACCAATCAAATATTTTAATTTATCATCTTAATTAAATTATTTTAATGGTCAATCAAATTATTTCAAAAATGTTCTTAAGATAATGATAAATAAATAATAATTATAAAATTATTAGTTATTTAATAATATAAGTAAGCCAATTAAATTGTATCAAAGGTAGTTAAAGTCAATCATATCACTACAGTTACAAAATTTTATAATATCTATACCACTTCTACAAATACCTATAAATAGATGTGTCTCTCATACTTCAAATCATCAACAATATAATTATTGAATCTCTGTGAAAACTACAACCCAAATTCTCTACAAGATCATCAAAGTGTTTTTCAAAGTTCTATAAGATCATCAAGATGTTTTTCATCCAAATTCTTTATCAAATTCAAAATCCCTATGAGATCATCTAGGTGTTCTTCAAATTTCTATAAAATCATCAAGGTATTTTTATTCAAATTTTTCATCAAATTTATATTTGATTCAAGATCAAGCTATAAAGCTCTTGAATCAAATTGTTTCAAGATCAAGCTACAAAACCCTTGAACCGCGTAATTATTGCGATATTCGGATCAGAGAATTCAAAATCCTTTGTAATAAAAGTTTTTGTTAGAGATTGTAATCCGCTTATCAAAATCAATAAAAGTTGATTTGTTCCTCAATTTTCTTCTTTGATTTTTCACACACAAATTTTTTGTGTGCAGTACCATATTTAGTAATATTATTAAAATGTATAATAACGTTAAAATAATGTGAATGTTTAATAGTAAAATTATTTACAAAGTAGTATAGCATTTAACTAACTAAAATAAATTCATAATATTTTAAAAAGTATTTAAATAGTTAGTTATTTTGGTGGTAAGTCATATGTAAAATATTTTTATTGTTATGTGAAAATTTTATTATAAAATAATAATAATATTTGTTAACTGAGTATTAAAATGATAGAAATAAAATTACATACCTTTAAATATTTAAAAAATCATAAGCCTTTTAAATAAAGATGCATCTAATCACATTATATATTTTTTACTTATCCCAAAATAAAAAGTTCAAAAAAACCCACCCAACTTAGTCCCCCAGGCGCCAGTATTGGTGCTACCATATTGTATTTTCATTCTAATAAACTTTTGAGCCTATCAATTTACTTTTTGTTTTTGTCTTTTTTTTTAATCAAATGAGGGGATAAACCAAACTACACAGAGAGCACCACAACTCAACTAGAATATCTTCTAACCCAAGGAATACCCATGCTATCACTTAATAGTAGCAAACTTAACTCTGAAGATTGATTAGCTAAGAGATTAACACCCCTGTCATAAAGGACACCCTTGTTTGCAAGACAATCTACAACTTGATTACATTCTCTATACATATGGTGAACCTAAACCTCCTAGTTCCTACTCAGAAGTTGTTTACACACATAGATCAAATTAGCCTACTTAACATTGATGGAGTCCCCTCTCGTTAGCCATTAATATACCAGGGATGAATCAGTCCCAAAGATGACTCGCCAAAATCCAGCATCCCAAGATTAGGTAAGCCCCTAAATTATTGCCGATAATTCTACCTCTAATTCATTACAAACTCCAATGATCATTGTAAATCCTCCCAGCCAACAACAATTGGCATCTCGGATGAGCCCACTTCCTCTTGTAATACCGGATTACCTTTACAGCTTCCATCTATGTTTACTTCAACCCATGTAAAAAATAATCTTCTGGTGATAATCTTTAATTGGCACAACGTCCAAATTTGCTATTATAAGAGCCCTCTCAATTTACTCAATATTCTTGCGGATGACATCAATCCTACCTGTATTACTAAGCTTAATCCCATAGAAAATTCTTCTATTTCGCTAGCACCATACCCACCAAATCAGGACCATAAAGACTTAATCCTAATTGCATTCCTTCAATGTCATTATCCTCCCCATAATATTGTGATTAATCCATTGAGGCAAAGAAAGACAATATTGTTTATCTAATTCTTGCCGAGGTAAGAAAGCCTCCCACACTTGTCTTGCTCTTGGATAATCCCTAAGCACATGAAGAACATCTTCAATTACTCCATTACAAACAGAGCAGTGAATATTTTAATTAATGACCCTTCGACCTCTCTGCATTACATATGATTCTGCCATGCCCCACTTGCCACAAAAAATAATCGCATCTTGTAAGGGACTGCAACTTTTTAGATTTTCCTTCCTTCCACCTCTCCAAACACTGGAAGATTCCCACAGATTAACTGATATGCTTAAGAAACAATGAAATTTCCTTTGGGTTTCAACCCCAATACCTTCTTGTCTTGTCCTTTAAACTGATCCTTTAGCACAAAGGCACTAAGATGCTGACCTTCCAACCTGTTCCAGTCCTACCCTTACCTTACAATCCAATAGTCCTTTACCATCTTGTACTGCTCAACCATGCTTAATCCTTGATTTACCTTATTAATTAAAGGCTCATCAAGTAACTAGCAATCCAGGCAAAATAAATTGGAGGAACTAGCCAACACCTGATTGTGAATCCCTAACATAAAAAAAGAGGTTGCTTTTGACAGACCTTGTCACAAATTTGACGTCCCTTTTATTGACTAAAGGTTACAACCTTAATTTTTAATGATAATATTATTTGATAAAAATTGGGTACTAATTATTTTACAAGTGATATATGCAAAAGGGGCCATCAAAATAAAATAAAAATATGTATAGATTAAGCCCACAATTGCAAAGCTCAAAGTTGAAGCTCAAAGAAAGCCTTGAAGCCCATACAAAGACATGAAGGACTTGTTGGTAATTTTAGATCTCTTATAAGGGTAGAAGTGAGAAGTGACTTTGCCTTGAAAGTTTAAATTTATTTTTATACAAAAATTGCAAAACATTTTTTGTAGGAAATTTTGAGTTGTTGGTTGACTAAAGTTCTACACAAAAATTTCAAAGATTTTTAAATTGGCAAAAATATTTTTCACATGGATAAAAATGCCTTTTTAAAAGACCAAGGCTGCCTTGCATCAAAATAGAAAAGAATTCACATGTGAACAAATGGTAACTTGGTGTTAGGCTAATTCAGGAAAGTTGACTATAAAAATTACAAACACTTTTCAGGAGCCTGTTTTTGATTTGAAGCTGATTTTCTGCAGCAAACAAGTAAAAAGAATTTTGTTGTTTCTTCACATATTTGATCTTCACATGATTTGAATCATAAGAATATTTCTTGGATATTTTGGCATCTAAGGTAACTCTTCTATGCATATATAAACATCTTTTACAAAATTATCTAAGGGTGTGTGTGTGTGAAGAGCATATTGGTTTTCCTTGAAAAAGGTTTCATTTGTTCTTCCTTGCATTATAATCAAACTCTTTTTATTGGCAATAGAAGTGAAAATGTTTACTTGGTTGACTTTGAGAAATTGAACTATGCTAGTAATTTATGTCTATCTTCTATAGATGATGATAGTTAGATTTGGCACAAAAGACTAGGTCATGCAAGCATGTATTTAATTTCTAAGTTGTCCACAAATGAACTTATGAAAGGACTGCCCAAGCTAAAATTTGAAAAGGATAGTGTTTGTGATGCTTGTCAACTAGGCAAACAAACAAGGTCATCTTTCAAATCAAAAGGATCAGTCTTAATAACCAAACCTTTTGAATTACTGCATTTAGATTTGTTTGGTCAGGTTTCACCATCTAGTTTAGGAGGAAAGTCATATGCATTAGTTGATGATTATTCTAGATTCACTTGGACCCTCTTCTTAGCTTATAAGGATGAAGCATTAACAAGTTTTCTAGTCTGTGCAAGAAGCTTTAAAATAAAAAGGGTACAACATCATAACTCTTTAAAGTGATCATGAAAAAGAGTTTGAGAATAAGCTATTTAAAGAATTCTATGATGAATTTGTAATAGCTCACAACTTCTCAACTCTAAGGACACCTTACTAAAATGGTGTTATGGAAAGGAAACATAGAACCTTGCAAGAAATGGCTCGAACAATACTCAATGAAGCTAATTTACCTAAATACTTCTGGGCTGAAGCTATCAATACAACATGCTACATTTTGAATAGAGCCTTGGTAAGATCTTCTTTGAAAAAGACTCTCTCTAAACTACGGAAAGATAAAAAACCCAATATAAGTTATTTTAAGATCTTTGGATACAAATGCTTTGTTTATAATAACAAGAAACATTCACTTGCTAAATTTAATGCAAAATCAGATTAAGGAATTTTTCTTGGATATTCTGAATATAGCAAGGCCTATAGGGTTTTTAACAAAATAATACTTAGTGTCGAGGAGTCAATTCATGTGGTTTTCAAGGAAATTAACCAAATTTTACCGAGTAGAGATGTTGTTGATGACCTTCTTATAGGCACTGAAAATCCCAGGCAAGAACAAGAGGAACAAGCTGAAAAGACTCAAGAAAGAGAGAATGTTCAAGATCAAGGACCTGACAGAGCTGAAGAAAATCAAAATGAAAAGACTTCTAAAAATTAGTCTGACCCTATACCAAACTCTCAACCTAATGAAACTCAAGAAAATTAGCAAAGCTCCAATAATGACCTACCAAAGGATTGAAGGTACTATAGACATCACTCAAAGGATAATCTCTTGACAATCCTTCAAGCAAGCTTATAACAAGAAGTGCCTTCAGAAAAATGATTAGAAATGTGACATGTGTCTCTAAGATAGAACCCAAGACTATAGATGAAGCTCAATAGGATGAAATTGGATTCTAGCAATTCAGGATGAGCTAAATCAGTTTCAAAGAAATAAAGTCTAAAAATTTATTCCAAAGCCAAAGAACCAAACAGTGATTAGAACTAAGTGGGTATTTAGAAACAAGATGGATAAGCATGGAAATGTGACAAGAAATAAAGCAAGGCTGGTTGCTCAAGGTTATAAGAAGGGATAGATTTTGATGAAACTTTTACACCGGTTGCTAGACTTAAAGTTATAAGGATTCTTTGTGTATTTGCTTATCTCAAGAACTTCAAGCTATATCAGATAGATGTAAAGAGTGCTTTCCTCAATGGGTACTTAAATTAGAATGTGTATGTAGATCAGCCCCCTGGTTTTGAAAACTATAACAAACCTAATCATGTCTACAAGCTAACAAAAGTTTTGTATGATCTTAAACAAGCACCCAGAGCTTGGTATGAGAGATTAAGCAAGTTTTTATTAGAAATGGGGTTTGTAAGAGGAAAGGTGGACAAAATACTCTTTACCAAAAATTAGCTTGGCAACATTCTGATAGTCCAAATCTATATGGATGACATTGTATTCGGTGCCACCAAGGAGAGCATATGTAAGGAATTTACTGCGATGATGATGGGAGAGTTTGAAATGAGTATGATAGGAGAACTGAATTTCTTCTTAGGTTTGCAAATAAAATAGTGTAAGGATAGATTTTTTATAAATTAGTCCAAGTATGTCAGAGAGCTGCTGAAAAAGTTCAAGATGTCTAAAGCTAAAGCCAACCAAATCCCCATGAGTGCAAGCACCAAATTGGAGAAAAATAAGAAAGGTAAAGATGTTGATAGCAAGGTATACCGAGGTATTATTGGCTCTTTACTCTATCTTAGTGCAAGTAGACCTGATATTCATTTTAGTGTTTATTTATATGCACGGTTTCAAGCTAATCCTAAAGAATCACACTTGAAAGCTGTTAAAATGATCATGAGGTATCTTATAGGAACTTAAGACCTAGGTCTTTGGTATCCTAAAGATACATTATTTGATCTTGTTGGATATACTAATGCTGATTTTGTAGAAAGTAGAGTTGATAGAAAAAGCATATCGGGCACATGCCAATTTCTTAGAAATGCTCTAGTTTTCTAATTCAGCAAAAACCAAACTTCAGTAGCTTTATCAACTGCTGAAGCTGAATACATAGCAGCTAGAATTTGTATGACTCAAATTTTATGGATTAAGCAAGAATTGGAGGATTATAGCTTGAGGTACATTCACATCCCAATTTTGTGTGATAACACTAGTGCCATAAATTTGACAAAGAATCTTGTTTTGCACTCAAGAACAAAAGCATATAGAAATTAGGCATCACTTCATAAGAGATCATGTTTAAAATGGAAATATTAAACTAGTTTTTATTTCAACTGAAAATCAACTTGCTAATATTTTTCCAAAACCTTTAGGAGAACATTAATTTTGCAAAATCAGAAGAGAACTTGGTTTGATGAACTTGGAAGCATTGTGAATAATTTCTTTTATTATTCTTTTTGCATTTTTTTATTTGCATATTCACGTGTTGCATTTCTTTCTTAGCAATTTTTAGACACAATTGCACTATCATGCATGTCATGCATATTAAATTTATTTTTCTTAGATTTTACTTTTGCTTTTATTTTATGTCCATTTGAAAATTGTACAATATTTTGGACTAAATTTTAAAATTTAAAAATTAAAATTGGAATATAAATATAACTTAAATTTTTTTTTGGTCTTGATTAGTGTGTCATGGCATATATATCTTCTTTTGCAAATACATATTTGAAATTCAAATTTTGCCTCTCTTGTCAATCTTGAGTCACGTGAATTTTTTTTGAGAATACCTCTTTTGTCCACTAAATAAATTTTTCTTACTTGGATAAAGACCAACATAACCCAAAATGTTAAGCTTATAGGTTTAGATATCAATGCACTAAAAAGCTATTTAACTTAGTTGCTCTTTTTAGAAAGAATTTGAAAGTAATACTTTTAAGGCCTTGGGCTAAAGACCGACTATCATTAGGCTTCCACCAATTAAAAACTATTCTTTTTTACCCATTTTATTTGACATCAAAATTAAACAATCCTAATTTTTTTAACCCACATCACCTTCATTCTTTTGGCCACTGTTACTCTCCTCACTCAACCACCACTGCTTCTCTTCCTATCCATACACATCATCGTTTCTAAAAAAAAAAGGTGAAGAAGGTAGAGAAGTCGATAGAGAAGAATAAAAAGAAAATTAAGAAAGAAAATGTGAAAAAGGAAGCCAAGGGGATTGAGTTAAAGATCTCAACCAACAAAATTATTCCACCAAAGTTCATTGATTAGGATATTTCAAAACAAGAAATTTTTCCTTCAAGTCAGTGGTATATGAAAAGTTAGTGAGAAAATTTTATGGGTCTATCCAAGTAGTTAGTGAAGAGAATTTTAAAGTAATTTTAAAAGGCAAAAGGAGAAGAAGAAGGTAGAAAGTAATGAGAATAACAGTGAAGAGAAAATGTAAAAAAAAATCAAAAAAAATCAAAAAAAAAAAAAGAAAGAAAAGATTGAAAGAAGTAACTTAGAATAAGAAGTTAGGAAAAAGCTGAGACATGAAAGAAAGGAGGAAGAAACCAATGGTAGTAAAAAAATGTAGATGGGAGTAGTGAAGAAGACAACTCAGAAAAATCAGCCTCTAGTAAGGGAAAAACTGCTAAAACTGACTTTGATGAGGCAAGAGAGACTGATAGCAGTAAAAAGAAGAAATTAGTGGGACTGAAGCAGTGAAAGAAGTTACTGATAAGCTGAGACTTGAATTCTCTGTAATAAATGAGGCTACTAATCAAGCAAAGTCTGATGCTAAAAATAAAGAAAGACAGAACAAGAAGAATCTAATTCTGATGCTAGAGCATGAGAAGTTGATTTAGAGTATGACTGCTTAGTTTGAGGAGTTTATCAAAAACTATAAAGGTTTCTTTAATGAGTTTCTGAAGCAGGTGAAAGAAGAGATGGTTGTTGCCAAGTCAAATCAGCTTGACACAATGTTTAAAACTGTGCAGCAACTTGCCAAACTAGTCTCTCAGCATCTACCCTCCAAGCCTCAAACCTCATCTAAACTGACACCTTCTAAGCCTCCTCTACCACTCAAGAGACTCACCTGATCCAATTCCATCCTTCGTACCAAACCTGTCAAGCCTAGTGAAATCGGCTCTGAGGATAAACCTGAAGAAGTCTAATGTCTTTCCTTCTAATATGAACAATTAAATTAAGTTTATATTTTGTTGCATTGCTCTCTATAACTCTCAGCTAAACTTTGTGGTTATGCTTGCTTTTATCCTTCCCCCTTTATCCTTTTATTGTGGTTTCCTTTTTTATTGATGACAAAAAGAGGGAGTAATAGTAGCCTTAGGATTGACTCTTCTTGTTATTGATGTTGATGCATTTGATGTTAACTTCTTTTGCATTTTTCAATAACCTGATTTTGTCCTAATTTTTTATGTTGCTTATTTCGATTGTTGTTGGACTTTCTATTTGTGATCTTGATTGAGCTATATCCTTCACTTCTTGTGGCTTATTTTTCATGATTCACAGAATAAATCTTCTGATATACTGCAGTATTCTCATCATTTTATTCATACTCTGATTTGCAGTAAATGCCATGATAAAACTAGCTTAGCCAGAAAAATTAGCTTGATATATTCATGCTCAAATTTTGATCTTACTGCAGCTTTCTCATTATTGTTCAAATGCTTTGATCTGCAATCTATGTCATGATAACATTAGCTTGACCAAGGAAATTAGCTAGATATATTTGTGCTCAAATTTTGATTTCTTTTTAGTATAATTTTTGTCCAGAATTATTGGCAAAATTTAGGGGGAGCAATTTTTTTTTCATGACATAGCACATATCATTACTTCATCACTTAAATATTTCTTTGTCATTGTGAAATTAAATTTTTATCAAGTTTTGTCATCATCAAAAAGGGAGAGATTGTTGACTAAATGTTACAACCTTAATTTTTTATGATAACATTATTTGATAAAAAATGGGTACTAATTATTTTGCAAGTGATGTATGCAAAAGGGGTCATCAAAATAAAATGAAAATGTATATGGATCAAGCCCACAATTGTAAAGCTCAAAGTTGAAGCCCAAAGAAAGCCTTAAAGCCCATGTAGAGATATGAAGGACTTGTTGGTAATTTTATATCTCTTGTAAAGGTAGAAGTGAAAAGTGACTTTGCCTTAGAAGCTCAAATTTATTTTTATACAAAAATTGCAAAAAGCCTTTTAGAAAAATAAAAATGTAATTTTGGCTAACCAAAATTTTCTTTACACATTTAAAATTGCAAAAACATTTTTGGTGGGAAAATTTGAATTGTTGGTTGACCAAAGTTCAACACAAAAATTTCAAAGATTTTTAAATTGGCAAAAATATTTTTCAAATGAATAAAAATGCCTTTTTAAAAGATCAAGGTTGCCTTACATCAAAATGAAAAAGAATTCACATGTGAACAAATGGTAACTTGGTATTAAGCTAATTCAGGAAAGTTGACTCTGAAAATTACAAACTACTTTTCAGAAGCCTGTTTTTGATTTGAAGCCGATTTTTCTGCAGTAAACATGCAAAAAGAACTTTATTGTTTCTTCATATGTTTGATCTTCACATGATTTGAATCATAAGAATATTCCTTGGATATTTTGGCATCTAGGGCAACTCTTTTGTGTATATATAAACATCTTTTACAAATTATCTAAGGGTGTGTATGTGTATGTATAGAGTAAATTGGTTTTCTTTGAAAAGGTTTCATTTGTGCTTCTTTGGTTGGTTATCTTCTCTCCAATATCTATAAAGTTTCTTGTATTCCTTTCGTTTAAGTGAGAGACATACACTATTTCAATTTGTTATAAGAAATTTGAGAGGCATCATTGAGTGAGCAATGGATACTTAGTTTCTGGAGCTATTCAAAAGTAGAGTTGTACACAGTTACTGGAGCTATTGGGAAAACCAGAAATGAAGCTAGTTGCTGGAGCTATTGAAAACCAGCTTGGGTAGCAGCTTAGATATGGTAGCTCTAAGGCTGTAACTGGGTTGTCTCTTATCTATGAAAAGAAATTTTTTAGATAGTAAAAAATCTTAAGGAGTAGATGTAGGCAAGAGGTGTCGAACCACTATAAAAATTTTCTTGTATTGATTTTTCTCTCATTCCCTCTTCTCTTATTTACTTTGTGATTATGGCTTAATCAACTCTTTTTATTTTTGATTTACTTGGTGCTTATCGAAATTGAATTTAATATTATTTTCATGAATCGAACAATTTCTCACAAAGTCTCAAAATCAACTTTCTAAACTCAGTGTGTAAATTAGCAAATCATTTTTCAGTTTTCAGAAAAATTTTGTAAAGCTCAATTCACCCCCCTCTTTAGCAGCCTAACGGACGTAACACCTTTCTTACCGATCAAATTGGAAAGGCATGAATCTCATTTCATATACTTCGAATTGAGAACTTGAGCCCGTAATTTATCCTTCTCCTGATATAAAGGCCATCCCATCTTCTTTAAAAAAGCCAAATTCATTTCGTGCAACCTTCGAATACTCAACCTTCCAAGCTTCTTAGCTTTCGCTACCCACTTGACTAAATAAACTTTATTGCTCCCCTCTGTTCCACCCTACAAAAACTTTCTAATAGTTCTCTTAATGTCACTGAAAAGGGATTTAGGGAAGTAGGTTATCTGCATAGTGTAGTACGAGATAGTAGAGAGAATATATTGAAGTAATGTTACTCGACCTACTATAGATAAGTATTTAGCTCTCCACCCTTCTAGCCTCTACTTGACCCTATCCATGATATATCTATGAGTGCTTGTTGTCACTCGACTATGAATAGATGGAACCTCTAGATACCTCCTTAAATCATCTGTCAACTGAATGTTCATCTGCTGTGATAACAAACCTGCCTCCTCCTAACTAATTTTCTTTGAGATAAATATGCTAGATTTCGAGTGATTAACTCTCCGCCCTGATGCCTCTAAGAAAAGATCTAAATAGCCCTTAATCACATCAATCTGATCCTTCGTGGCTTCAGCAAATAGAATCACATCATCTGCAAACATCAGATGCGAAATAGCAGGTCCATTTCTCGCTAGTTGAATCATTTTCCATAAACCAAGGCCTTTTTACCATTTTGTGGTAAAAATGTAAACATTTTTCCAATTTATGGTGGTTTCCAAAATAATTTCCAGTTTATGGTGGTTTTGTTAAAAAAAAAAATTGCGGAATGTAAAACAGTATTAAAAAAAAAGGTTGATAGGTATTCTGCCACTTCAAGTGGCGGAATGCCTGCAAAAATAATTAAAAAAAAAAATTAACAGGCATTCCGCCACTTGAAAAGAAAAAAATTTAATTTTGCAGGCATTCCGCCACTTCAAGTGGCGGAATGCCTTGTAAAAAAAAAAAAACAACAACTTCTTTATACATTATTGTCTCTGCATGGCTCTGCATGCCAATAATGTATAAAACTGTTATTGAAGGATAATGCTAAAGGGAGGGCAAAATATTTTGCCCTCTTTTTTTTTTAATTATAAATAATTAAATAAATAAATTATAATTTATAGGTTTGTAAATTATAATACGACGGGTTCACCCAGTTCTTTTTTAGGTTTTAGATTTTGTTAATTTAATTAATTAAAATATATATTTTTTTATTTTTATATAATTTTTATATTATACAAAATATATAAATAAATAAATATAATATAATATAATTGGTTTGTAAATTATAACACGACGAGTTCACCCAGTTCTTTTTTAGATTTTAAATTTTGTTAATTTATTTAATTAAATAATTAAAATATATATTTTTAATTATTATATAATTTTTTAGTATTTATTAAATAAGGGTAAAAGTGTAATTTTGGGAAAAAAAGATATTTTGTCTTTTCTCCCTATTCACCCATCCATTATTTAATTGCTTAATAGTGCAGGTATGTAAAAATAAGTCAGTGAATAATAAATGAATACAACTTTTTGTTATTTTAAAAACCACAATTCATCCTTTCCAAATTGTATTCTTCTTCTTCTTCTTCT
>CATIWO010813134.1:0-10252 GCA_949673435.1 Macaranga tanarius | reverse complement strand
GGCTACTGGCAACTTAGAGTAGCAAAATCTCCTATTCCCAATACTATATTCAGAACTAGATCTGGACATTTTGAATTCTTTATGATGCCTTTTGGGTTAACCAATACACCAGCAGCTTTCATGTCATTAATGAACAAAACATTTCAACCGTGTTTATACCAGTTTGTAATTATTTTTATTGATGACATACTTATCTACTCTTCAAGTCGAGAAGAACATGAAAAGAATTTTTGAGTAGTTTTATAGATTTTACAGAAGAAACAGTTATATGCCAAATTCAGTAAATGCGAGTTTTAGATGGATGAAATAGCATTTATTGGGCATATTATGTCTAAAAAAGGAGTAAAGCCTGATCCATCGAAGATTAAGGCTATCCTAGAGTGGGAACCACCTAAAACTGTGGCAGAAATTTGAAGTTTCTTGGGATGAGCTGGGTATTACAAAATATTTATGAAAGATTTCTCCACAGTTGTAAGACCTTTGACTGCTTTATTGAAAAAAATTCTCTTTTTTAATGGAACAAAAAATGCCAGTGTAGTTTTGAGAGGTTGAAAGAAGCCCTCACTACTACTCCTGTACCTGCCTTACTAACCGGAAGTGGTGATTATATGGTGTATACCGATGCTTTAAGGCAAGGATTAGGATGTGTGCTCATATAAACTGGAAGGGTGATAGCTTATGCATTTAGGTAATTGAGACCATATGAGATGAACTACCCGATGTAAGATTTAGAAATGGCCGCAATTGTATATGTACTAAAGACTTGGTGACATTATATCTATGGGGAGACATTTTCTATCTTTACGGACTATAAAAGTTTAAAATATATCCCTACTCAGAAAGAACTGAACTTGAGACAATGAAGATGGATAGAACTGTTGAAAGATTATGATTGTACCATCGAGTATCACCTGAGGAAAACAAATATGGTAGCGGACACGTTGAGCCAGAAAATAGTGGAATGCTCTGCTGGAATAATTTATTATGGTATGAGTAATCTAGTGGCTTGGCGGGCAATGAATGTTATCCTTGAAATTGAGAGAGGACATTTATTGGCTACCTTACATGTTAGACCATCATCGAGAGATCAAATCCAAAGTGTTCAAATAAAAAATTTATATTTGAAGAAGATGAAAGAAAAAGTAGAAGCTGGAACTAATTCTCAATTTGCAGTCGCAGAAGATGGTGTGTTGATGATGGAAGGTCATATGTGTGTACCGAACACTAGAGAGCTAAGGAGATAAATCATGGACGAAGCTCATTCTGCTCCTTATGCAATGCATCCAGGTAGCACCAAGATGTACCAAAACTTGAAGCCTTACTATTGGTGGCCAACAATGAGAAAAGATGTAGCAGAGTTTGTTACAATATGTTTAACTTGTCAGTAAGGTAAAGCTGAACATCAAACACCTGCTGGAAAGTTACAACCTTTGAAAATTCCCGAATGGAAGTGGGAGAAGATTACAATGGATTTTATTATGGGGTTACCACGAACCTTTCAAAAATATGATGTTGTATGGGTAATAGTAGATAGATTGACAAAATTGGCTCATTTCTTACCGGTTCAAATGAGTGACTCTCTAGACAAGTTAGCTTCTTTATATGTTGCAAAAATTATAAGATTGCACACAGTTCCTTTGTCAATTATATCCGATAGAGATCCTAGATTTACTTCACATTTTTCGAAAAGTTTACAACAAGCCTTAGGAATGAAATTGCATTTTAGCATGGCTTGTCATCCACAGACAGACGGACAATCAGAGAGGACAATACGGACACTAGAAGATATGATGAGAGCTTGTGTGCTTGAGTTTAAAGGAAACTGGGATGATCATCTACTATTGATCGAGTTTTGCATACAACAACAGTTATCATTCCAGTATTGGGATGGATCCATATGAGGCTTTATATGGAAAAAAATGTCAAAGTCTAGTGTATTGAGATGTCGAGAGATTGAGACAACTGGAAGGGCCGGAGTTGATTCAAGAAACAGTGGATAAAATACATGTAGTACAGAAAAGTCTCAAAGTGGCGCAAGATCGACAGAATAGTTACATAGACCAACATCGAAGAGAAATGGAATATCAAGTGGAAGAGAAGGTCTTTTTAAAGGTATCACAATGGAAAGGGGTTTTGAGGTTTGGTAGATGAGAAAAATTGAGCATGAGGTACATTGGACCTTATAAAATTACAGAGAGAATCGGACCACTGGCATACAAATTAGCACTACCAGTAGAATTATCTTCTATCCATAATGTATTTCATGTATTAATGCTATGGAGGTATCGATCCGATCCAAATCATATTGTGCAAGAGCCGGAGATAGAAATTTCAGAGGTACTAACTTATGTAGAAGAACTAGTGAAAATTTTAGATCGGAAGGTAAAGCAATTAAGAAATAAAAAAATATTGATAATGAAGGTTAAGTGGAGTTATCATTCTCCTAGAGAAGTTACTTGGGAGGTAGAAGAACAGATGAGACAGAAATATCCACACTTATTCCCAAATAATGGTGAGTAATTAAATTTCGAGGATGAAATTTTTATAAGGAGGGGAGAATTGTAATACCCACATTTTTAGATGCACTGTTCATGCATTAATTTTTAATTGGCATGTACATATGGGTAGTGAGGGACCTTTTTGTAAGATAAGTTTTGAATGATTTATCATAATAGAAAGTTGTGGGGTTTTGTGTAATTGTCCCAACTCATTAGGGGTGTATAGAGATTGGTGGTGATATTTATTAATATTTAATTAAGAAAATTAGTATTATTTTATTGAAGAGATATATATGTATTTATGCGTACAGTTGGGCATTTAATATTAAGAGACTTTGGAGGGGGGATTTAGTGCATTTTAATTGGTGGGTGTATTTATGAGTGTATGTGTGTGTGTGTGGAGTTAGGGTGTAGAGATTTTGATTGGTAGAGAAGAAGAGGAAGAAATTGAGAGGCTTTAAGGAGATTTTGATTTTCTCTAATCATCTAGCAATCAATTTGAGGAGCTTTAGAAGATCTATTAGCTATTGGGAGCATCAATTTGGTAAGTCTTGCATTTAATTTAGTTTATTGAAGCTAGGTTTTGATGTTGCAATTCGTGTTCTGTCTTGGTTTTGCATCAGTCTTAGTATTTTTACCATATCATTAACACATGGATACACCACACAATCATTAACTTCAACATCAATATTCTTTTGCAACTTTTTTGTTTTAAGTTCTTATTTTTATTTCTCTCAAATTTACAAACACTTCTTTTACAAGAATGATATGCTTGCAATTATATTTTGCAATTCCATAAGTTCTATATGAATATTTTTAAAGTTTACTATTCATTATACTGTTGTCTTTGGTTTCTATTACATATTTTTCTAAGTTAATCTAAAGTCACATTTAATTTGCAAATCAAATTAGACTTCAAATAAATTGAGGTAAAGAAACTTGGGAATTCGCATTTTTTGATTAGAAGTCAGTTCCTCTTTGAGAAATAAAAAATTCCTTTAATATGCTCGCGTATTAAATCGAACCCAATTTGATAAAACAACAACAATGATCTTTGGCACGCTTAGTGGGACCTATTCTAGCATGATTTACAAGGTTAAAAAGCGGAAAAGAACAATCAATGTTAGTGAACCGACGAATTTACCTATAGAAACAACTGAATTAGAGCAGAGACAAAACCAATGAACGTTTAGTGTTCATAATCAAAATCAGAATGAGGCACTTATCGACTCAACAAGACAAAATATTAAAAACTTTAATACTTTAGTTGTTAGTAATGATGAACTCATTCACCAAAGATTATTTTAGTGGAATTCTATGCAGAATTAAATTAAAAATGAGTTTTTATTCATTAAAAGTTATTTAATTACTTTAAAAATTTTATTTCATTAAATTTTTTATTTTTAAAATCAATGAATTAATTTATTTATTATTGAAACAATTTAATTAATATATTTAAAAATTATTTCATTTTATTTATATTTTAAAATAATTTAAATATTTATTAATTTATTAAGATTTTTTGGACAAAAGTAAATATCATTATAATATGAAAAAGTACATGAGACTTGGGTTCAAAGGATCAACCCATTATAAATTCAAAAAAGCCCAAACATCTAAAAAAACCCTAACAAACAAAAGAAAAAAAAAAAGAAACCATCTTATGTGAATAGTCTCAGCCTCCATCTTCCTTTTCCTCGTCTGCTGCTTGTGACTCTAGAAACTTTCAGGCCAATTTTGAATCCAAAAAAGCATATATTTGCTATTCAAATCTAAGAAAGGTAAATTAAAAATATAAAGAAATATGAAAAAATGGTTGTTTATGCAACCAAAAGAGAGGAGGAGAAAAACTCCTCAAATAGCTATGTAAAGCTATTTAAATCATTCTCAAATCCATTTTTGATCTTCGAAAAGAGAAAGTAAATAAGTCTCATATACTTTCACGACCACCATAAATAAAATTATAAAGATAAAGTACTGATGGTGCACCAAAACTCAAAATGAATCCACATATGCATTTGAAGGAAAAGGGATATACCCAGAGAAAATGAAAAGACAAAAAATAAATAAATAAATAAAAGAAATATATACATAAATCTATATTCTATAGATAATATCATAATAGAACTAAGAACTTAGAATGGCCAAAAACCACCATAATTAGTAAGATAATAAGGAGATACTTCGAAAGAATGAGAGAAACAAGAGTCTCTAGTTATTACGATTTATACTAGTTAGATCTATATATAATATAATCAAAACTAATCGCATTACATTAGTAAAAATTAATAGAAAAGGAACAACTCTTTTCTTCTTTCCTTTAGATTCTTCTTTCTTATTTGGTTCACTTTCTTTTTATTGATTGATTTATAGACCAATTTTTTGCTATTTTTGGCCAGAAATTGGTCATTTCTTTTGTTTTTATATATTTTTTAACTTATTTTCTTGGAATAATTAGTAGTTTATTTAGATCTAGGGTTAAATCCCTCTTTTGCTATTATGTGATGATTTTACTCTCTTTTGATGGGAGAATTCTGGATTAGCAAAGAAGATCTCATCTTTAGGCTTATATGCATGAAGAAGAAGACATCTTTTCTTTTGAAATTTTTTTTGATTTAGTTTACCTATTGATCAAAGTTTTCTCTATTTGTAAAATAGATTATGCCATATCCATTTTTTCGCAGGACATTGGAACACTTATTTAGCTTATCATCCAAAATTAAAATTTCTCAAGATCAAATTTTGGCTTATTTAGTTGCCAAAATACAAATTTTTTTGATGCGATACTAATGTTCGGATATATATGTGGCTTTTATTATTATTTTTACTGACGTTATTTTCTTTTATCTTTTTATAATGTATTTTGTAAAAGCAAGATTATTTGTTGTAGTTTGAACTATTATTTTTCTTTGTATTGCAAAACTCTTGCTATCTTTCTTGTATTTTACCCAAAATTTAATTAATAATATATATTTTTTATTGTTCAAAAGAATATTAGTAAAAATTAAATGAAAAATAAATAAAATTAGTGTACTCTATAGTTATTTTATTTTTTACAAAATAAACTTTAATTTATTGATGATTGAATATACTTTCATCCAATCCATGAATCCAATGGTAATGAAAGTAAAATGAAAAAAAAAAAAAAAATACCATATAATTTCTCAATAAAATTAGATTAAAATTATTAAAAATAAATAAAAAATTGACTAAAAATATTTCATTGATGCCAATTATCACGACGACCATCGTATCCACATCGCTCAAATAACAGCTTCCTCCGATCTCCGACTGCCACTGGCACAACCGTAACAGCCAGAAATGGCTTTCTCAGAGAGAAAAGCCGCCTTCTCTTCCTCCGCTCTTCCTAATATCTTAACCCTCGCGCTAGTCACCGTTTCATTAACCAATCAAACCGCCTTCTGCATTCGGATCCCTGATCGGATCTCTACTCAATCCACTGACCCATCGGATCCCCCACTCAAAACTGCCGTTTTCGCTCTTGGTAGCTTCTGGAGATCCGAAGCAGTATTCGGTTGCTTAAATGGCGTAATTCGAACAACCGTCGGTTACTCCGGCGGATCTAAATCCAACCCCGAATACAGAAGCTTAGGCGATCATGCTGAGTCCGTACAGGTCACCACTCTCAATTTCTTTTTATTCTATTCAATTCAATTAGGGCTAATTCAATTCAATTAAATTTAAATGCTTTGTTTGGTTGCAGGTAGAATACGATCCAAATGTAATTAGTTATAGGCAGCTTTTGGAAGTGTTTTGGTCCAGTCATGATTCCAGACAAGTATTTGGCCAAGGTCCTGATGTAGGTAAACAATACAGGTAATAAGATAATGTAGTGAAGAAATGGGTGTTATTAAGTAACTATGAAATGTGAATTATGATGATTTGGGTGTTGTTGTAATTGTAATTGTAATTGTAATGCAGGTCTATTATTTTTACTAATGGAACTGAAGAATCTAGATTAGCTGCTGTTAGTAAAGAAAAAGAACAATTAAAGTCGCGGAGTAGTGTTGTTACTACTCAAATTCAACCGCTTCTCGCTTTTTATCCTGCTGAACCTGAACATCAGGTTTTTGTTGTTTCTTTCTCTTCTGTTTTTGTTAGAGTTTTTTTGTGCTGTAAGATTTGTTCTTTAACTATTATTAAAATGGCTGCATTTTTTTTTTTTTTCAATTTAGAGCTTGTTTGAGAACACATGGATTGGATTTTATATGACTTAGTAATAGTCAAGTTCGTATAACTTGCTTTAACTTTGATTTTTTTTTTTTTTTCAAATATGGTTAGGAATTGTTTGGAATAATTTATTTGCATGGATTCATTTCAATTGGATTCTGGCAACTAATCTTTCCAAATATAATTATTGAGTGAAATCGTTTCACATTTTTTAGACTTACCAAACACTTTTGTACTGCAATGTCTATGAAATAAAAATTAAGTAATGGGTATTTATAAAATTTAAATTAGTGAACAGGCTGAACTTGAGAAGGAAGTTGAGAGAGAAATGATACTCTTTAATTGAGAGAATTAGAAACTTAGTCTTAAAATTGTTTGTGCACTTACTACATATAGACCTGAAACTGCAAGTTGCAAAAACATTTGTTTCTTTATTGGTGTATACATTCAAATCCATGCTTACATTAGATATGTCCACAGCTTAATTTATTATACTGACGATAATCTGGTCTTTTGCTATCGTTACTGTTTTTCCTTTAAAATTTAATAGTTGCTTAGTATTATGCATCATATGTTATAGAAGCATGGATTTTATAAAATTTTTGTTGAATAGAAAAGACAACATTATTGTGTTAGAAAATGTTTTCGTAGTTGAATTTTTATTGGTTATAGGAATTCCTAAGTGTAGGAGTTATTTAATGGGACAAGAAATCTGAGTTTGAGAAATTGTATCAAGTAGGATATGATTTTGCTTGTATGCTCCACACCTTAACCATGTGATCTTAAGTAATCATAAGGAAGATTACCGAAAAAGTTCATGACCTTGTCCAGTTTTTCATTTTTTAGGTATTAAGCTATGAGTAATGATTCAATGGCCATGTATGGCGAAGATTAGGTTTATTTTTATTTTTTGTATCCACTGAGACCTTCTAGAGCATTCTCTCTAGTTAATTTCAATTTCAGGTGATCTTGAAATCTAAATAGTAAACTGCCACCTTTATTTTATTTTTTTGCACTTTGCAAACCGGAATCTAGGGTGTTATTATCTCCTATCCGTTGTGAATTATTTTCCTTTAAAAGATTGGCTTTGCCTGTGGCTTCTATTCCCTACTAACTTCTCTTGGACAGGCAATGGAATTTGACAGCAACATTTACATGACTCGGGAGCAAGTAAGAGAACGCCTTGAAATGGCTGTATTGCCTCTTGCTATTTTAACCTTGGATTAAGTAGAGTAAGCTAGATAACATCAAACATTGGAGATGCAAAAAAGAAAAAGAAAAACAAAAAAAGACATTATTTTGAAATTGAAGAATTCTACTTCTGGTTTGTGGGCATGCATTAGGAATCTAAATTGGATTATTATTGATCCTAAGATGCTTGGATTTGTGGGGCCATTATAGTCACATTAGATTGGCAGGTTAATGGCTCTTCTAAACATAGCATGTCATCATGTAAAACATATATCTATTCCCTGTTTACACAAGGTGTTAGTCAACATAAGTTTGTATGAGTGGATAATCAGTTTGTGTTGATAGTGAAACTCTTCTGTTGATTATGAGAATCATCACATAATTTGCAGAATGACTAGTAAATGGCCTAAAGAATATTTGTAATTACTTAAATAGAAAACCACTCCGAGAAATTCTTTCGAAATAATTAAATGAACTTTAATGGTATTTTTGTAAATTATGCATAAAGATGTTGTTTCTGTTTAAAGTAAAGATATAAATGTAAAGATATCATAAAAAAAAAAAAAAATTGGATTCCTTTATCAATCAATAAAATCGAGATTTATTCTTAATTTCAAAATTTTATCAAATGTTCCCTTAATATGACTGATGAATTTCAAATGTGCGGTGATTGCAGAAATTTGAGCTCAAGCGAAGACCTTTTCTTCTTCAGCTGATGGGAAACTTGCCTGAAGAGGAGCTCGAAAGGTCCAGTTTGGCAGCGAAACTAAATGGTTATGCGGTAGAGCTCTGTCCTCCAAAGATTCAAAGCCAAATTGCAGCAAAAATCAATGACATTGTTAGGAAAGGTTGGCCTGTTTTGAGAGATGTGTGACTGGCTCACGGAGTATGATGGAAAAATGCTTCAATCAACAAATCTCTTCTAAACTGTACAATTATTGCTATTGATTTTTTTCATCTTCTTGGGGATCACAACCAATGAGTGATAGAAGAAGAGAGATTCTGGGTAGCATTGTGGAATTCGGTATCAGTTGTTACTTAAATGGTCTTCTTCATACCCTTGGTTGTTCAGAAGGACTTTATTCTTTCACCACTACAATTGAATTCATTTGTTCATATTACAATTCTTGTGCTAGCACATCAAGAACCTAAAGAATGAGGTGCAAATATGGAATTCTGTCGTGCAAACCTGGTATCTTGCTGTGATTTCAGTGTGATCATTACATTTTTGCAGAATGAACTTACCTTCTGTATGCTTTTAATGTGCAGAATGAATTTTATAGATGGTCTCAGAGTGAGACAATGAGCTTGATTCTCAATAAATGCACGGGAACAAATCCCATGCTTTTATCCTGCTGTGATTTTCAGCAGTTATGCTCCTCTATAATACATGCAGCAGGGCTAGTTTTTATCCATTTGTTGTGAATTATTTTTTTAAGTAATCTGTCTTTTAACAAATCCCATGCCTCAGCTCCCGTAGCTCTCTCGAGCTCTTTCTATGTTTCTCGCCATCTCAATATCAATGGCCTTATGAGACTTCTACCGCATCCTATGTTCCCGGTTTAACTCAACCCGTGGGAACGTACTGACAATCCATCGTGGCTAGATGCATGGAACAAGGATGCTTGATCAATCAATCTCCCACCTTAGTGGCTGAACAGATCAGTTTTGAAGATTGTATAGCATGTGTTGATGTCCAATTAGACTGTAGATTCTCATTTGTGCTTCAAACAAAGGAGAGATCATATGCGAGAGAGCATTCTGTAGATAACTGAAATGTATGTCAATTTTGCATAGATAAAGTGGAGGCCGTTGTTATTTGTTTACATCCATTAGATTGCAAGGGATCAAATTGGGATGAGCACGGTTCGGGAAAAATTTTTGGAACCGTACTAAATTTCGGAAATTTTAAAAATAAAATCTCTAGTATTAGTACAAAATTTAAAAATCTACATACAGTACCATACTAGTTTTTCAGGACGGTTCAGTACAGGAATTCAGTTCTTTCGAAATGGATTGGTATGGTACGGTATGTTTCGATTCGAAAATTTGGGAATTTAAATACATTTTATAATGTTAAATTGAGAATAATAATAATATTATTTTCTATTCAATAATAATAATAAAAATAATATTGATAGATATTATTATGAGACTAATGTTTGAGTCTTTTTCAAGTCATTATTAGTTATTTTGGATATATATATATATATATATATATATAATATCATTTACCTCATTAATTTAAATAATATCTATAAAATTAGATTACTTAATTATAATAATAATTCATAAGTTATTAAATATAATAAGATTAGATTATATTTTAATTAATAAAAATAACCTAACTCTTATTTTTGTTTGTAAGGTCA
>CATIWO010813088.1:0-10213 GCA_949673435.1 Macaranga tanarius | reverse complement strand
TAGCTATGTGTTAATTGCAAATTGGATCTTGGGTAAGGAATTCTTCATTTGATGAAGAACTATGCAAGTGAAATTTTTGTTTTTCACCCTCTTTGGCATACACCTTCCGCTTTAGTATGTTGCATAGCATGTTTCCTTTCAACATCTCTACTAAAAAGGAATTCATAACCCCTATTAGTCAAACTAGATATAGAGATAATGTTTTTATAGGCATTAGGTACATATAATACACCATCCAATAATAAAACATTATTATACAAATCAATTGAAGTGGACTCTATTGCTTTGGCCACAACACTTGCTCCATTTCCAAGCTTAAAGGTCACTTTATTAGGCCTCAACCTTCTTACATTTGTGCATTGCTAGATCCTCCAAGGATGCACAAATGTGAGAACTTGCACCGGTATCCAATACCTATGCATTAGATGAGCTCTTAGAACATTTAGAGGCTAATAAATTAGAGAAAGTCTTACTTTCTCCATCCTTGCCCATTCCTTTTGTCTTGAGAGACTCAAGGAACTCAAGACAATTTCTCTTCTAATGTCCTTCACCTTGGCAGTGGAAACGCTTTCCCTTTCCTTGCTCTTCCCTCACGGTAGCCTTAGGCTTGACAACACTTACCTTGCCCTTATGTTTGGCTATTCCACCCGAGGGTTTGACAATGCTTGCCTTGCCTTTATTTTTGTCACGTATGATGGAAAGTGGGTTTGATGGTCTCATGTTATCAAATTCTAAAAAAGGTAATAAGATTGATTAGTTATATGTCATTGTAATCACCATTAGATTTAGTCTTTAATCATAATGGGCTCCCAGTAAGGCGAATCCTACACTTCCAAGTAGGAAACGAAAATCCCTTGTTGGATGGATTTTTAGTAGGTAATGGAGTTCTTAATGGGACACTAATATCCCTCAGGTACACATTGCCATTATTGGAATAATAGTTCTCATTAAGTGGACAACTCTTGTCCATCACATCTGAAGTGAGGTTCCATTAATTCGGCTCCTAATGTTACGGGCCTTAGGTATGCCTAATTGCCATTCATGGCCTTTGGCATTAGTTAGGTCCATACCATTGGATCAGTTTAATGTATAGATTTGAACACTACAAACCTCCAGTGCTCCTATTTACCGTTATTGGCCCATAGTGTATCTATACACCCACAACATATCATGCTTAACAATAGCACTGCATGAATCTCTTGGCCCTTATGCACACCCCTATATATCCATAGTTGATGCACATAAGTCCAAAACCATCCAAGTTATTGCTCCAATGGAGAGCCTAGACCTAAATTTAGCTGGAAGATTTTTGGGTCTATTATTCAGGTCTGACTTTGCACATTAGCCATTGTACAACATATATATCTCATCCATGCATTGCATGCCAACATTCACAACATATTTATGTCATACATACATTGCATACCATCCATCTATATATATATCACATACATATATAGCATGTATTAAAATACATATCTCATACATACATTGTATGGCATCCTACATCCATCTATGTACATATCTCATACATATATAGCATGCATCAATATATATACCACATATATACATTGAACATGCAAAATGGATGAATAAATAAGGAGTGATCATGGACCTTTTCTAATCCTATTCTAACTCTTAGAATAATTACATATGGGCCTAGCCCAAGAAAAGCCTTCATTTCATGAGCCTTCTTAGTCACCATCATCATGGGCTTTGCCTCCAAAGTTGAATGGGCCTCCAATTGAACACTTTAATCTTTAAGTCACAACTCTTGTGATGTACATTCAATCCTTGGCATACCAAGGAAAATAATTTACATTTTAATCTATGCAACTAATACTTAATTACATAACCATAATAATAAACTCAATTATTATTACAAGTCAAAGATGTAAACTAAGTCTATGATCAATCCTTGCATGAATGACTAGTATACATTCAATTAAATATAACTTTTTTCATGTTATTTGAATGAGAAAGTAAAGCAAACATATGTATAATATTGTCCAAGATGCATCATGTAAGTATTTTGCACTAAAGGACACCTCCGAGCATCAATCATATTGATGGGATAGCTTTGTACATGCCCATATGTGCCTGTACACGGCCATGTAACCATTCTCATTGCTGGAATAGCATGATACACGACCATGTCTTGCCTAGGAAAAATAGGCAGAATAGAACACGGCCATGTACATAGAGCCATTCATGATGCAATAAGCTAATGTAAAACTCATGGAGGCTACTTCATACTTTTCTCCTCATAGAACTTCAAGGTTCGAACCATTAAGGAGGGATGATGATCCAAAGACTACTTCATTAAATGAAGAATTAAAGCTAGAGCTCAAGCCTTTACCATCCAATCTAAGATATGCCTTTCTTGACTCTAACTTTAAATTTCCATTTATTGTGAATTCATTTTTGCCTAATAATAATATTAATGCTTTATGTGATGTGTTACTTAGTCATAAAGGTACTATTAGTTATTCTATAAATGATTTGAAGGGTATTAGCCCTAATGTGTGTATGTATAGAATCCTTTTAGAGGATGATGTTAAGCCTTCCATTGAAGGTCAAAGGAGATTAAATCCTACTCTTAAAGATGTGGTTAGGAAAGATGTAATTAAGTTGCTTGATAATGGTATTATATATTCTATTAGTGATAGCAAGTGGTTAAGTCCAGTTCAAGTTGTCCCTAAAAAATGTGGCTTGATGGTTGTGAAAAATGAGTCTAATGATTTAGTGCCCACAAGGATTGTCACTGGATGGAGTATGTGTATTGATTATAGAAAGCTTAACAAAGCAACTAGGAAAGACCATTTTCCCTTACAATTCATTGACCAAGTTTTGGAACGTTTAGCTATTTTCTTAGTTTTGCTACTTAGATAGGCTTAATGGTTTGTACCAAATACCTATTCATCCCGATGACCAACCTAAGACCACTTTTACATGTCCCTATAGTACCTTTGCATTTAGATGCATGCCTTTTGGGCTATGCAATGCTCCCGCTACATTTCAAAGATGTATGTTCTCCATTTTTAGTAATCTAATTGATGATTGTGTAGAGGCTTTCATGGATGATTTTAGTGTTTATGGTGCTAACTTTTTAAATTGTCTAGAAAATCTTTTTAAAGTTCTTAATAGGTGCAAAGAGCATAAATTAGTGCTAAATTGGGAGAAATGTCATTTCATAGTGCAAGAAGGCATTGTTCTAGGCCATATGGTGTCAAAGTGGGGCATTGAAGTTGACAAGGCAAAAATTGAAGTCATAGCTAATTTTCCACCTCCAAAATATGTCAAAGATGTGAGAAGTTTTCTTGGACATGCAGAATTTTATAGAAGATTCATTAAAGACTTCTCTAAAATTGCCAAACCATTATATAACTTGTTAGTAAAAGAGGCAATTTTTTAGTGTGATAAAGCATGTTTGGATTCTTTTGCAAAGCTTAAGGAAGCTCTTATTTCAGCTCCTATTTTGTAGCCACCTAATTAGGAATTACCATTTGAGATTATGTGTGATGCTAGTAATTATGCTATGGAGGCTGTTTTAGGCCAAAGAAAGGAAGGGAAGCCTTATGTTATCTACTATGCTAGCAAGCTTCTTGATAGTGCTCAAATTAACTATACTACTACCAAAAATGAGCTTCTTGCCATTGTTTATGCTTTTGACAAATTTAGAGCATATCTTGTTGGTCAAAAGATGATTGTCTACTTGGATCATGCTGCTCTCAAGTATCTTTTTAGCAAGAAAGATGCCAAGCCAAGGTTGTTTTGGTGGATTTTGATGCTTCAAGAGTTTGATCAGGATGTTAGAGATAAGAAGGGTAGTGAGAATCTTATGGCGGATCATTTGTCAAGGCTAGATCAAGAAGGATTAAAGAAGCAAGATGATGGTGTACCTATCAATGACACATTCCCGGGTGATTAACTTCTTCAAATTGCTAAAAAGGAACTTCCATAGTTTGCGGATATTGCCAACTATCTAGTAAGTGGAGTTTTGCCTTATGGAATGGATTTTAGATAGAAAAAGAGATTCTTGCATAATGTCAAAATTTATTATTGAGAAGAACCACTATTATACAAGAGGTGTGGAGATGGTTTGATAAGAAGATGTATTCCACAAGATGAAGTTCTGGATGTTCTAAGGCATTTCCATTCCATAGAGGTTGGTGGACATTTTGGTGCATCTAGGATAGCATCTAAGGTACTCTTATCTAGATTTTGGTGGCCTACATTGTTTAAACATGCCTGAGATTTTGTGCTCGCTTATGATAGATGTCAAAGAATGGGTAACATTTCCAAAAAGCATGAGATGCCTTTAAGTGATATTTTAGAGGTAGAAATTTTTGATGTTTGGGTATTGATTTTATAGGACCATTTCCAAGTTCTTTAGGCAATAAGTACATCCTTATCATGGTTGACTATGTCTCTAAATGGATAGAAGCTATTCCGTCCATTACAAATGATGCCAAGGTTGTCAAGAAAATGCTTAAGATTAATATATTCTCTAGGTTTGGTACTCCAAGAGCATTGATTAGTGATGGCGGTTCTCATTTTTACAACCACGTTATTGAGTCACTTTTGAAGAAGTATGGTATTACTCACAAGGTAGCTACTCCATACCCCCCCCCCTCAGACTAATGGTCAAGTTGAAGTTAGTAATAGAGAACTTAAATGGATTTTGGAACAGATAGTTTCAGCTTCAAGAAAGGATTGGGCATTGAAGATTGATAATGCATTCTGGGCATATAGGATAGCTTTCAACACTCCCATTGGTCTTACTCCATATCAATTGATTTATGGGAAGTCTTGTCACTTGTCGGTTGAGCTTGAACATAAAGCTTATTAGGCAATAAGAGCATTGAATTTTGATTTAATGAAAGCAGGTCAAAAGCAGCTCCTTCAACTTAATGAATTGGAGAAATTACGGATGAATGCCTATGAAAATCCCAAGATCTACAAGGATAGAGCCAAGTAATGGCATGACAAGCATATTCAAAAGAAGGAGTTTCATGAAGGGAAGCTTGTTCTTTTGTACAATTCAAGACTTAAACTCTTTCCCGGGAAGTTGAAATCAAGGTGGTCAGGTCCATTCCGAATTGTTAAAGTTTTTCCTTATGGTGTTATCGAGATTACAAATGAAAAGGGTGAAACTTTTAAAGTCAGTGGTCATCATTTAAAGCCTTACATTGTTAGTGATCAATTGGAGAAAGGGTACCCATTCCATTCATTTCTCTACCTTAATCTTCATAGAGGTAATGGTCAAGCTATAGACCTCAATTTAGCATTCACTTATTTATTCATTTCTTATTTAGTATAGTTTTCTTTGCTTTATCTTTTACATATCATTTCTTTCATTTTTAGTTTTTATTCTATTTCTTCTTGCTTTACTAATCATATTATTTTAGAATTAGGTTTAATATTTTTTTTATTAAAAATAGATTTGTTTTCTAAAAAACAAATTTATTACTTAAATTACACAGGGTGCCGAGTCAGCACCCAAAGCTCAGATTAGTGCCGAGTTATGACGCTTCGCCCATGTCACGTCTCGACAGGCACTTGCAACTCGTGCCAAGTCATGATGCTTCACCCCTATCATGACTCAGCAACACCAGTCACCAGTCGATCAGTGCCAAGTCATGACCAATGTGCACTATCACGACTTGGCACAACAGTATACATCAGGTGCCGAGTCGACACCAACACACCCCTTCCCAACCAACACACACTTTCACCATACTAACTTCTAAAAAAAATTTAAATTATATTCATGTATTCTTCCAATACACATTTACATTTACATTTTGAAATTTTGAAGTCTTCATTTTGAAATTTTCACAACAATTCTTTAAACTTTCATTTCCCCCCATTTTCATTTTTGTCTTTACTTTATTCTTATTTTTAAATTCCTAACATTCATTCATTTCTTCTACTCTTTACACACTCTCTTCTCTGCACTTCTCTCTTTCTTTTCTCTACACATTTCTTTCTATTTCCATTTTTTCATTTGCATTTTCTTTTATATTTATTTCACTATGAAGAAAGCTTATAAATCTTCTAAGGCTTCAAAGGGTAAAGCCATCATTCAAAGTGAGGAAGAAGACCAACCTATTGATCTTACTCCAAGGTGTAAGGCTCTTTTCCTTATTTTTCATGATTTTGAAGGTAATTAATATGTTCAAAGTAAGACTAGAGATGTTGTAGGTTCTAGATTTTTGCCTAAGTCTATTATTGAAAAAATGGGTATGACTAATGTTATGGATAGATTGTTGAAGTCAATAGGGCTTAAGAAATTTGTTGATTTGGAAAATGATTCTTATATGCAATTAACTGAAGAATTTTATTATTCTTTGGTTATAAATGACATGGACAAAACTGCTATAGACTTTCACATGCTAGGCCATACTTACCAAGTGAATCCTACTTTCATGAAGGTTTTGCTAAGGATGGTATTCTTAAAATGTCAAGTGATTTTAGTGCACGTCAATTTTGGACATTTTTGACGGATTTGCCTCATTCTTTTGATGCCAAAAAAGGCACCACTATGTTTATTAAAGAACATAAATATTGGCTTTTGCATAAGATACTTGCATGTTTTATTTTTGGAAAATCAGAAGGTAATAGGGTATTTTTACAAGAATTATTTTTGATGTGTTGTGTATATGAAAAGAAACCAATTTGTCGGACTCATTGGCTTCTTAATAAAATGCTTGATTGTTCTAACCATTCTATGGGTCCTTTGACATATGGTCATGTCATTACTCAAATTGCACTTGTTTTTGATGTCTTACAATCTTCCTTGATAAGTATGAGATGTGTTAGGCTGATTCACTTTACCAAGCAAGCTTTCACTCGTGGCGAAGTTATTGATACCAACTTCAACCTCAAGCATATACGAGAGCATTCTTGTTGGATTAAAGAGATCAAAATCCACAAATGGTGCAGGTGGTGGAGGAAAGTGAGGAAGAACATCATGAGAGTAACCACCATGCAAGCGAGGAGGATGTCGCACCACCCCATTAACCAACTTCCGAGAATGTAGCATTCGGTGGAGGAGTCTTTAATGCTCCTATTGATTTTGCTTTATGGAAATAAGTTCTCCATAGTCAACAAGCAATGATGCAATAATTGGAGCATCTCAATTATAGGCAACACCATACGGAACATTGGCAAAGGCGCATCTCTCACAAGATTGATAGCCTTACTGATCCTAGTGGGTATCAAATTGATTCCCCACCACCTTCATCGCAACAAGATTGAGGGAGCATTTCTTAACTCTTTTTCTCTACACTTATATTTTTCTTGATTGTCTTTATTGTGTTTGCATGGTCACATTGAGGGCAATGTGTGATTTTAAGTGTGGGGCAGCGTTATCTATTTTAGTTTCATGTTTACTTTATGTCTTTTGCATTTATGTGTGTTTTTCATTTTTAGTTTAAGTATTACATTTTTAGTTTAGTATGTTAGGTTGCATTACATCAAACTATCTTTTTTATCCTATTTTTATATACTCCTTTTGAATTTGGAATGATTTTATTCTAATTTAGTTCATTAATATATTAAGTCTTAGAAACATCTAAAAATTGATTGATTATTTACTTCTCTTGCTTTATTTGCTAAGAATTTGGATAAGGTAGTGTAGGTTTGATTGTGACTTTTGCCTTGTGTTATTTCTTTTAAAATCTTTAATCATTTTAATTAATTAATTTGGATTAATGAATTGAGTTTAAAGTTTTAGGGAAATGATATATGCTTAAAAGAGGAAACTATAACCATAATGAGTACGTGTAATTGATCAATAAAGGATGATGACTCTATCTATTTAAAAATAATGGTGAGATGGAGCGTAAAATGCACTCGTCCAAAAAAATAAAAAAAAAGAAAAAATTTTAATGGGATGGAGCATAAAATGCACCCACTAGTAGAAAATTTTTTGAAAAAAATAGAGACAAAGTGTATACATCTTATTCCTCTAGCCTAATACGGCTATAAATAGTGTTAGTAGCCACTTGATGATGTTATGGATTCTGAGTAAGTCGTGTGCATTTGTGTTTGCTCCTCATTTGCATTCGTTCGGAAAGGATTTCCACTAATATCTCAAGTAAGGTTTTATTGTCTAAAAATGCCATGAGATTGATTGTATAAGTACATATGCTTTTCTTTTATCCTCTATGATCTAGTAGTTTCCCTTGGATTTAAAATTTGATTAATAAATTGGAATTGAATTTCCTTGAATTAATTTCATTTGTAACAATGCTTGGTCAGGGTTACTTTATTTTCTACTTTATTATTGTCCATGTTCTAGGCGTGTGCGTGCTTGTGGAGTTGATTGTCAATCTGTTTTTCTTTGTTTCTTTGATTTAATGTGGCAATGACCCTTATTAGTGCTTAATCATTTTGAATTGAAAGGAGTAATCTATTGATCTTTGAGTTTGGCTTGAGGGCAAGCAAAGTCTAAGTGTGGGGGAGTTTGATACATTGCAATTAGCATAGTAGTTTTAGTATGTTTCATGCATATTTAGGTTGCATTTAGGTCACATTTTAGTTTAGTTTTCATGCATTTTATTCGTAATTACAAATGCTTTTAGTCTTCATTGTTCTTGGTAAATTTATATGAATTTTAATGAATTATATATGTTTTGAAGTTTGATTTGTAGCTTATGAAAGTTATATGGACATATTGAGGTGATTCATGGTCAAAGGAATGAAGGAAGCAAGCTTTGGAGTGTATGTGGACTGTCACTACTCAGCACCGCATGTCACTACTCAGTACTGAAGTGTTCTATCACAACTCCGCGCCCTTTCCCTTATCTTTCATGAGTCATGACCAAATGGAATTGTCATTAGTCGGCACAAAATTCACGACTCGGCACGGTGCGAAGAGACACGACCCTTCGTACTATGTTACACTCTTTCAGTCATAACTTCCTCTACAGACCTTGGATGTAAGTGATTAAAGTTGCTATGGAAAGCTATTTTAGAGGGCTATAACTTCTATGAAGACACCTAGACCTAATTCACTCGTCTAAATTGCTGAAAATTCCCTTGAATTGACTGCCAATGTTGAAGCAATGTGATTCTTCACCAAGATTTATAGCTTTTAGTTTGACATGCCTTGTACCCTTTGGCTATCAACTTCAAAACATATAAGTACTTTATTTTCTCTTTGCAATACATAGAGATAGATAGATAGACATAATTACAAATTAGAGAGAGATAGATATTATAAAAGTTATTGATATTCAAGGAAGATTAAAAGAGCATTTGCATTGTAGACATTTTCATTCATCAAGTTATTATCAAAGGAGATTATTGGAGACTCTAAATTCATTTCTAAGTGTTTCTAAATCTTCCTTTTTATAATTATTTTGTTGTTTGAATATTATTTTATTGTGTTTATGTTTTTATTCATGATGTATCTAGGCTAATTGTTTAGTAGGTTGAATTGCAATGGATGATAGTTTCAATGAATTATATTAATTTTTTTGCATTATTGAATGAATAATTTGATTTCAATTGAGTACTTAATTGTGTTGTATATGCTTGATCACCATATATGATGTTTTAGTTAAAGGTTCACAATGAGAGTTGGGATTTTTTATGGAATTATATTTGATTTCACTTAAAGGATAGGAAAGTACCTGAAGACAAAAAATCCACTTTGAGGGGTCAAAGAATTGGCAAAGAACTTCATGGTTTTTGTTTATCTCTACAATGACACGAGAGTGCTTGTAGACTCTAGATGAAAATGCCCTTATTTGACAACGAGAGTTGCTCTTAAGGATTTTAGGCCATATTCTCCAATTATTGCATTCATTATTAATATAATTGTTTTGTGTTAATAATTCATTATCCTATTCTATATTGTAATTTCCACCTACGCTTCTTTGAATATTGCTGTTATTATTTTTTATTTAAATGCATAGTTTAGTTAATTTATCATTTAATTAAATTTATAATTTGATTTATTACAACTTGATTATTGGTAAGCCTATTCATCTTAGTATTTATCCGGTTAGTGCTTAATTTCCCCATATTCCCTGTGTTCGATCCCTTGCTTATTAATTTATGGTAATTAGCATAGTTATTTTAGTATATTTCATGCATAATTAGGTTATATTAAGTTTACATTTTAACTTAATTTTAATGCATTTTATTAATAATCATGGTTTTTATTGATGTTGATTAAATATTTATGCATTTGTATGGT
>CATIWO010813077.1:0-21039 GCA_949673435.1 Macaranga tanarius | reverse complement strand
AAAATATATTATTAAAAAAATCATAATTTTATAAAAATTATTAGTAAATAATTTATTTTAAATTTTTTTAATAAATAATTTAAATTTATACATTATATTTTTAAAATTTTTTTTAGTTTATTTAGACTCGTGAAGCTCATGAACAATTTACAAATTAATGAACTCTGTTCATTTATAAATAAATCAAGTCTGAACTAGCGAAATCTCGGTTCGGTCTGTTTACAGTCCTGTCCAAAAGCTCACAGTTTCACCGTGTCTCACTTTTACCAAAAAGCCACTTTCTACTCTCTTTCCTCAACACAACGTCTCTCTCATTCTATATATATATATATATAAAAAACTAACTCTACACTGTCACTTCATTAATAATTGCACTTTCACATGATCTTCGGCAATGTTTCCGATCACCTTACCCTTCTCTCACCCCAAACTCTCATTTCCTTCCGTCTTCACCACCTTCTCCTCTCCTCCTCCTCACCACCTCTCCGCCGCCATTTCCAATGTTAGCTTCCGCACTTCCGCTTCCACCAGCAGCGATTCCCTCTCACTCTCCCCCACCGCCTCCGTCACTGTCGAAACCGCCGATCCCGACGCAACAGAAACTCCCTCCACCGCCTTCGTTATCCACGCGCGTAACCGAATCGGCTTGCTCCAGGTCATTACACGTGTATTCAAAGTCCTCGGACTCCGTGTTGAAAAAGCTACCGTCGAATTCGGAGAAGACAACTATTTCACAAAAACGTTTTACGTCACCGATTCACACGGTAACATAATCGAGGATGCTGATAGCTTGGATAAGATCAAGGCAGCATTGCTTGACGCGATTAGAGACGGTGGAGGTGACGTTAAGTTGAGGTCTGCTGCACACAGAGGAGTGGCTGTGAGGAGAGGTGGATTTTTGAGCGCTGATAGAGCAAAAGCGGAGAGGATGTTCGGGTTATTGGATCGGTTCTTGAGGAACGATCCGATTACTTTACAAAATGATATTTTGGATCATGTTGAGTACACTGTTGCCAGGTCACGCTTTAGTTTTGACGATTTTGAAGCTTACCAGGTAAATGTAATTATTAATTAATTAGCTTTAATCACATTTCTTATGAAAAATAATTAAAATTCTTTAGTTTTAAATTTTGGCGGGAAGACCATGTACAGTATATGCATATCTATATATATTGGTTCAATTTTTATGTGCAGGCTTTAGCGCATAGCGTGAGAGATCGGTTGATTGAACGTTGGCATGAGACGCAAATCTACTTCAAGAGGAAAGATCCAAAGCGCATATATTTTCTTTCACTTGAGTATCTTATGGGTAAGGATTTTGAGTTTTTTGGCTAGCTCTCATTTTCAAATGCATTTTTTTTTTTAAATGAAGCTTGTCATGTTGGTTTTTTTTTTTTTACTCTGTTTATAATTGGATTATCAGGTCGCTCCTTGTCAAATAGTGTAATTAATCTCGGTGTTCGAGACCAGTATGCGGATGCATTGTCTCAGCTTGGTTTTGATCTTGAAGTTCTTGCAGAGCAGGTTTGCATTGAAACTTATCTTTTTGGGCTGTAGGAGTAATTGATGTAGAAATAATTACTGTTGTTTACTTTGATTCAGTTAATTGACATACCACTTTTATTTTTGGACTTTATTGTCTGTTGTTTAAAATTTTATATTTATTTAGCCCTTTAATAATCTTATGCATAAATTATTTGTTCTGATGTTTCAAGGAAGGTGATGCGGCTCTTGGAAATGGTGGCCTTGCTCGTCTTTCGGCTTGTCAAATGGATTCCTTAGCTACATTGGACTATCCTGCATGGGGGTATAATTTTCTTCTATATTGACAGTTAATTTTGTTAATCTGGTGACATGTATTTATTGTTTTTAATTTTTATTATGGAGGAAGATGTTCATTCATTGTGTGATTGTTTTTTGCAGTTATGGTCTACGATACCAGTATGGGCTGTTCCGTCAGGTCATATTGGATGGATATCAGCATGAACAACCTGATTATTGGTTAAATTTTGGAAATCCTTGGGAGATAGAACGGATTCATGTCACATATCCTGTGAAGGTTACATGTACTTCCCTCTTTCTGTCACATATATTGAGTTTTCTTATTAATTGTTCCTTTCACGGCACTGTGACTTCATCCTTTCCATGGCCTTAACTTCTATATGACTTTGATCTGGCTATATTGGATTGATTAGTTTTATGGAACTGTTGAAGAGGAAGATTTCAATGGAGGAAAACGTAAAGTTTGGGTCCCCAAAGAAATGGTAAATGATAATTATCTTTATGTACCTAGGAGTGCCTTCTTCAAAGTTTTATCCTTTTGGTTATTTTATGTTTTAGGTTTACATAATTTAATTATTTTAATGTAATGAAGCATGCTTGTCAAGTTTATGTAGTTCAGAATTTAAATTGGCTTAAAGGATTGATTCTATGGTGGTAGGTTGAAGCTGTAGCCTATGACAATCCAATACCTGGCTATGGAACAAGGAATACGATTACTCTTCGTCTCTGGGCTGCTAAACCTAGTGATCAAAATGATATGGTAAATTTTACTATGGTTGAATGTTATTCACTTTAGGCATGCATGTTTTGCTCCATGTTAGTGCTATGCCTAGAAACAATTATATCATATACCATTCAAATAAAAAATTGATTTGATTTTTTCTAAACCTTAGTAATAACAATCTAACTTGTTTAGGGTGAACTATTTGCTCACTTCTAAACAGTAATGTTTTCATGAGGGATGTGATTGACAGGGGAAATTCTGTATCCCAATTGTATTGGGCTTGGATTTTTTTCCTTGTTCAATTTTACTCTCCAGTTGCGTTCATGACTTATATCTTTAGATAACACTGCCATATGTCCATCTGCAATGCAATTGGTCAATGCTCCTTTGTTTATAATCATACCAAAATATCAAAAATAATTGAAGAGTCGCATGTAGTATGCTTAGATATTTTGGAGATCTAGTAATATCTTGAAGACTTTGTCAAAAAATGGTGATGTCTTGATCTATTTTTATGCACAGTATGGACATAGATAAAGAGTTTGCTTCTGTGGTAAAATAAATAATTTCTCAGTTTGGCTCCCAGTTTCATCATTATCTTGGTTTTTATGAATATTTAGTTTTTCGCAGGAGTCATTTAATACTGGAGACTACATTAATGCTGTTGTCAATAGACAGAGAGCAGAAACCATAAGCAGTGTTTTATACCCTGATGACCGCTCATATCAGGCATGATTTTTTCCTATTCTATTGGTTACTTATTGATTATGCATTGCAATCTGAGCCAGCCCAATTACAATGTTTCTTCATGCTCTGTTTACTTTGTTCGCATTTATAGGCATCCTATGTATGTTTCAGAGATTGATTGTCCAGAAACGAAAGAAGATTATAGAAATATTTTGTGCTTCTTTCATGAAAGATTATATTATCTTCATTCTTTCATTTTGGCTGTTAACTTTTTCAGTGGCTGTTTCCTACACTTTTTTGTCACTATAGCTTATAGTCAGCAGAAAGACTATGCTAGGTTAGTTGGCCATCAAACTAATCATTAGTCAATGATCACATGGACAAATCCTGTATTCTTCTTTTTATACTATTGTTGCTACTTTGCTGCATCACATTCTGACTTGTCTGGTTGGAAGATTTGTTTTTACCAATCTGATAATATGTTTTCATGATTGATCTACTCTTTCAGGGGAAGGAACTACGACTAAAACAACAATATTTTTTTGTCTCTGCTTCACTGCAAGACATTATTCGGAGGTTCAAGGACACTCACAGTAACTTTGATGATTTCCCAGAGAAGGTTTACTTATCTCAGAGATTTCTCATCAGTCATTGTGTGCCAGTCACATGTTTAAAGCCAATCACATGTTTAAAGTAATTAATCATTATAAAAAAAACTGGCTTGATTCTTGATGTGAACATTAATGACCCTGTGTTTAGCATGCTAAGACTAAAATACATTTCTGCTACTTATCTTTGCATATTTTTACTAGAAAAGACGAGATTCTGTATTTAGATCTGCTTGAAGGTTGGCTTGTTTCAGTTGTAGATATAAAAGATGTATTATTACCACTTCCATTTAAAAGAAAATGAATGAAAACAAGTATTACAGGGTTGTAGTTACTACGACTGGCGCATTCCGTGCATGTCTATATATGCATGAGCTGCTATGAGGTTTGCATTTGAAGACATTTTTCCTCCCAGAGAATCTTTTCCCAAAACATTTTGTATTCTTTGCATGGATTATGGTTTACCTCCTCTTTTCAGTATGCTCAGTTGGGTTGCATTATTTTTGTTATGTAGGTTGCCCTGCAGCTGAATGATACTCACCCATCCCTTGCAGTAGCTGAGGTCATGAGAGTGCTTGTTGATGAAGAGCATTTAAGTTGGAGCAGAGCATGGGAGATTGTGTGCAAGATTTTTTCTTTCACAACTCACACGGTATCGCCTGAAGGACTGGAGAAAATTTCAGTTGATCTGCTGGGGAACCTCCTGCCACGCCATTTACAAGTGAGTTTGTTTAGATGTTCGGAATGCATTTGTCTTGCGTAAATATTTTTCTTAAAGCTTTTTGGACAAATTTTCTGCGGTATTACAAGGGCTTTCCAGGGATTGTGAATGAGTATCCATATTATGATATAATATTAGATATTCATGTGCTCAACAAGCTCTTTGTAATTTTAGATCTAATTAGGCTTAAGAAGCATGTTTGGCAAATGATGAGTTGAGGCTTAGAAAGATTGTCTACTGTCCCTAATATCTTCTTTTTTCCCTTGATTGAATTGCTTTTTTGTTCAGATTATATATGATATAAACTTCAATTTCATTGAAGAGTTGAAGAAGAGAATTGGTCTAGATTATGATCGGCTTTCCAGGATGTCAATTGTTGAGGAGGGTGCTGTGAAGGTATTTGCAAAATCTATCTAAACTTCATAGTTTCAAATGTCTAATTGCATGTGGCATGACATGCGTTTGTGCTAATGGCTATAACAAGTGTGTCCTTTTCATTTTCTTCATTGCTTCTAATAGTGCAATAGAGTCTGCTATTTTGCTTATTGTCAGACATTTTTGTGAAACAAAAATGGTACTAGAACATAAGAAATATTAGATTGCAGCAACCTTTTTTTTTTCTTTTAAATTTTAAAGCAAGCAACAATATCTTTCAAATTAATAATTTCAAGACCCCATGATTTTTCATCCTTTAAGGCTTTCTTGGCTTCAAAGAGAATAGAAATCTTGCATCTTCTAGCTTGGTCTAAATTCTAAAACTTGGAAGCACGAGGATTTATATGTTATCTGGCCTAACAATAATTTGTATGATGAAGATGAGATGGTTGAAGTAGGGAACGTTACTTAGTATTGCAGAAAAGTTGTCTCTAAATAGAGTTGAATGGAGGAACATGATCCATGGACCTGACCTAACTGCTTTTGGATTGATGTGTAGTTGGTTGTCATGGAGAAGGGATTAAATACATTTTGGTTTCATTAAAGTTCTTTGTCACTCTACATGCATGCATTTATTTAGGAATGGGATAACACTAATGGAAATGGAATGATGAATGGCTTCTAACTTTTCAAGTGATTTACTAATAAATTCGATTGTTTTAATGGACTTTCCCCCATGTATGCGCGGCAATGTGACGGATGCAATGATATTAAACAGCATAGGTAGCATTCGAGTTGAGATTTTATTTCTGTTGTTGGACAGAATATTCGGATGGCAAATTTATCAATCGTCTGCTCTCACTCTGTGAATGGTGTTTCTAAAGTACATGCAGAGTTATTAAAAACAAGAGTATTCAAGGTAGAATACATTTTGTATTTTGCTTGTTCCTTTCTCATTTTTTTCTCTTATTTACTGAATTCCTTTATTGGCTTTTGAGAAACATGCCCCTTGAATGTCCTTAGAAAATTAAGTTGAGATTTTTTAGGATATCTTTGCAGGACTTCTATGAGCTGTGGCCTCACAAATTTGATTACAAAACAAATGGAGTAACCCAGGTTGAGATTAATCACTTTCTTCACCACACCTGTTTCAGAAAATGGTCATCCTTTTTATTTTATGCTGTTATGCCCTAGTTCAATCATTAAAGAAACTTGTAGTGCTTTTGATCTCTTAATATGTGATTTCTCAGCGTCGCTGGATTGTTGTCAGCAATCCAAGTTTATGCACACTTATCTCAAAATGGCTTGGAACAGAAGCTTGGATACGTGATGGAAATCTTCTAGCAGGCTTGCAAGAGCATGCAACAAATGCTGATTTACATCAGGACTGGAAGATGGTAAATTTTGGCATCAATATGCTTGCAGTTGCTCCAGCATCACACTGTATACCTTTATTTACTTGCTGCGCTACCTTTTGCTGTTGTAGGTTAGGAAGGTTAACAAAATGAGGCTTGCAGAATATATTGAAGCAATGAGTGGGGTCAAGGTTTGAGTTACAGCTTTATCGGGATTCTATTTGTCTCCTATGTATCATAGAAGCTTGTATGTAATCCTTTTATATTAGTAGCATAGCATTTCACTTGCAGGTCAGTGTGGATGCAATGTTTGATGTGCAGATAAAGAGAATACACGAGTACAAAAGACAGTTTCTCAATATACTTGGGATCATCCATAGATATGACTGCATCAAGGTGAATTATATTTTTTTCGAAAGAATGAAGGTTGTTTTTTAAATCTTCAGTTAAACATATTAGTGTCTCAGCTGATCTAAAAAACTGAGATGTCTCACCACACCCTAAAGCACTTCCTTAAGTGAATATATTTGCATTTTCCATCTTCATTGCTGGAAACTAAAAATTGTATTTGCTCCAGTCATCATCACTTTCTGGGTAGGTGTGTACACTTCATATGAAATATTTTAGCATCTGTTAAATAGCCTGTATTTTGGATTTGGTTTTGTGTAGGTTATAACCTAATCTAATTACCCGTCACACTAGAACAGATTTTTGTAGTGTTACTGAGTGCTCCATATAGTGCTGATGAATAATGCTCCATATAGTGTTGAGACTAGTTTTACTTGGATGTGTAATGTTATTCTGACATTTTTTACAGAATATGGAGAAAAATGAGAGGAGGAAGGTTGTCCCCCGTGTCTGCATAATTGGAGGGAAAGCTGCACCTGGTTATGAAATTGCAAAGATGATTATCAAGCTTTGTCATGCTGTAGCAGAAAAAATTAACAATGACCCAGATGTTGGAGATCTTTTGAAGTTGGTAAGAGGACAAAATAGTTCTGCATCAATTGTAAGAGAACACATGCTTATTTGTTTCTGTAACATTTACTGTGTCTGCTGATCGATTTTGAAAGCACTTGACAATGGTAAAGCAAGGCAAAAAATGAGCTAAAAATCTCTTTTATTTGACAACTGAAATGTTAACATCTGTTCTGGAGCTTCTTGCTGTGAATTTGTCACAATAATTTATTGGTTGGTGGATCACCAATTTGCAAAGCCATGGTATCCTATTACTCCCTCAGTTCTGTTCACCGCCTTTGAGCTATTTTGTGTTATCTAAGATTTTTGGGGTTTCACTCATCTTCTTGTCTCTCTATTTTCTTGTCTCTGCCAGCAGTACTCTTTGGGAGCTCTATGAAGAACTCATCTTCTTGTCTCTCTATTTTCTTGTCTCTGCCAGCAGTACTCTTTGGGAGCTCTATGAAGAACTATCTTTTCTTCTATTTTTGCATGGTTTGCATGCATAGATTTCTAATTCTTGTTATGTACTGTGACAGGTTTTTATCCCTGATTACAATGTCTCTGTTGCTGAGTTGGTAATACCAGGGGCTGACCTTTCACAGCACATAAGGTTTGTAAAGATTGTCACATGCCAATTTGAATTTTGTCAATGCGGGTCTTGATCTTGGGATGTGTTGGAATGAATCTTAGATTCAAGTTTATTTAGTGACAGGCATGCGTTTTTTCATCATCATGTTTATCTTTTTCTCTGTTTTATGTATAGCACGTCTGGCCATGAGGCATCAGGAACTGGCTGCATGAAATTTTTGATGAATGGATGCTTACTTCTAGCTACTGCAGATGGTTCTACAGTTGAAATTATTGAAGAAATAGGGGAAGATAACATGGTAAGCACCAGCAGCAATGTAGTTTGTTGAGGATATTTTTTTAACGAGAATGTAGTGCTCATGTTTGTCTGTGATGATATCTTGATACACGAGTGGAAGTTCATATGAGAAACTGACAGAGCAAACCAACTTTTTGATGGTTGGAAATGGAATTGAGTCTCTTGATTAGGGTTTCAACAAATGCACCAGACCACTTGGATGGAGGCTTTCTTCTTTGTTCGCTATTGAACCTTTTTGCTCGCAAAACAACAGCGTCTTCTTGATCTGAATCTGATTGTTTGATCTGTCTTTTATAATGTAACCAATTAAAAATAATAGTGCGTCTCTTTGCTGTGAATACTTAATGTATGGCTTTCTAATGGAATAAATTTTTTCTTCCAGTTTTTGTTTGGTGCAAAAATACATGAGGTTCCAGCTTTGCGTGAGAAAGGACATGACTTGGAAGTGCCTCTCCAATTTGCTCGTGTTGTAAGGTATGCCATTTTGTATGTTGTTGCACATATTAATAAAGAATAGTAACAAGAAACTAGAAAAATTGTTCCATGCTTATATGAAACGTGATTCTTTAACCTGGGTTTCAGCTCACATAAGGTTAACTATCTTCAATTTTAGTCGCACCTTTTTCTCTTTATGAAAGTGAATATATTAGCCTAACAATTTCTGAATTTAGTTTCTTGGTGATAGTTTAATCTGTTGAAAGAGCTTGCAAGAATGGCACACAGGTTTTTCTATTTGAGGCAACAGGAATTCTTTTTCATGTAAAGATTTCATTTCAAATAAAGCAGATAAGCAAAAATATGCTCCGCAGTCCACCATACAGATATCTGGATGCCATGCTGATTGCTAAATTGCTCCTGCAGATTTTAGATTAGATATTATCGACTTAGTTTTGACTCTTTTATTGTATGTAGGATGGTTCGAAATGGCTATTTTGGCTTTGAAGACTATTTTAAATCATTATGCGACCGTGTGGAAAATGGCAACGATTTTTACCTTCTCGGTTATGATTTTGAGAGCTATCTGGAGGCACAGGTAGTACTTGTTCCAACGTAAGCTTGACATTACATGATCAGAAGTGCCAAAAAAAATTTCTGACACTATGCAATTGCAGGCTGCTGCTGACAAAGCATATGTGGATCAGGAGAAGTGGACTCGGATGAGCATTCTTAGCACAGCTGGGTCTGGACGATTTAGCAGTGATAGAGCAATAGAGGAATATGCAGAGAAGTCTTGGGGAATTGAACCCTGTAGATGCCCAAGCTGATCTCCAATTAAGGATCAAACTGAATAAACCATGGACTTCAATCTGTGCAAGCTTTCAGCATATTCATGCAATAAAACCCGATAAATTGGTACCAACACAAGAGACCTGCTTCTCATTATTGAAAAAAAATTTGCTATGCAGTTGTAAGTATAGCAACAACAGAGTTGCTCATCATCTCCAAATATACATGAGCTTAGACTGTATAATCTAAATGTATGGCTAAACATTCCATTCCTAAAGAAAAAATTATTCTTGAGCCTGTGCATTTTGAATTTACTTCTTTGTAGCTATTAATCAACCAACCACTATGACGACCTTGTTCAAAAATTAAAAAAAAAAATAAATAAATAATCCTATGACGACCTTGAGTTGTTATTTTGTTAAGAACTGACAAATAAAAGGGTTCTTTTGAGCATAAAACGACCGAAAAAACGATTTGATTGAAACGTACTTTAGTACAAGAAACCGCGTCGTATTCCCACTAAATCGTCGTTTCATATGTACTTCAAAAGAAAAGTCTACTCTCGTCTGTAGTTTCTGTACTGAAGTAAGCTTCAAGTGGACAACAATGGTGGCGATTTATCTAAAAATTTTACTATTTCCCGCCATAATTTTGTCATGTCTATTAGATCTCACATCTCAAGATCAACCCAGAAACCATAACCTCCCTATTCAATTACACAGTGCCAAGCTCAAAGTTGCTCAATTAGGTAACAATTACAACCACTCCCTTCTCTTCTAACAAATAACCCTAACTGAATGATGAGTTACTTTTTGTATGAAACAGAATCTTCTCTTAAGGAAATCAATCATAAATTAAGAGCTAAAGATCTTCACATACAAAAACAAGAGAAGCAAATTCAGGAATCAATTAAGGAAATAAATCATCTGCAAGTAGTTATCTCTAATTTGAAGGTTTGCTTTGCTTTATTCAATACTTTCTTGCTTCGTGATTTGTTATTATTGCTTACAGCGTTTGTAATATCTTATTTTGTAGAGTATCTCAGTGTTAATTGACAACAAGATTGCTGCGCTTGAAGAAGAGGTTTGCTTTTATCTTGTTTAAGTGATTGTGATTTTTTTTGAAGGAAGTTGTAACTGCTATGAACAGTAGTTTGATGGTGGCTAGGTGCGATCTCTATGGGGGGTTTCGAGAAAGAACAACTTTGATATTCATGTCTTAAAGTTTCAAGCACAAGAGGCTGAGGACAGGTTGCAAACAGTTAATTCGCAGGTCGCAAAGGTGATCAATGCTCTTAAATAATCTCTTGTTATTGATTTTACAATCTTTGCTGTGATCAATACTTTATCTGAATTAAAGAGAAAAACAAATTAGTTAATCCAACCCTCTTATTTGCAAGTTTGCTACATTTGTTGTAGCCATGTTACTGAGATATTGTGTAGAGTTAATAAAGCACATGTGCATTAGCCTTCTTCATATTGGCTGTAATGCTTATTGTGTTGTTTCCTCCAGATGTCGGACATAGTGTCAGAGCGGTGGATCCAAATTCAACAGTTTGAACAAGCTCTACAGCTCAGAGAAGTATAGTTTAGCTAGACAACAATATTTGGCATATGCTGTTCCAAATGGCATATATAGAACTGATAATTCTTTTCTGTTCGGAACGATCCATAATTTGTTTTCCATCTTTTTCTCAGATGAGCATATTGAAGGCTCAGAGGCGAGTTGGACCTCCAAGATGCTCATTTTTGAAGGTGATATTTCAGATATTCAGTTCTGCTTTATTAAATATTGTCATATCATGTAAGATAAAATTTTAATATTCCATGCATTATTGTGCAGCAATATTGTCTTCTTATTTCTGATGCATTATATCTGGTGTAGGTTTTGACCCAATTTCACTTTTTATGTGGATTTGTAGTTCATGAATGACCTTTCCAGCAAATATCTTCCGAACTTTCTTGGTCCATTGGGTTCACATTCATTTGGCCGCTTGAGATTCTACTTATCCGAAATTCTAAATCAATTAGATAGATTCTATTCAACAATGAAAGAGTCCCACCATGAGGTTTGTACTTCCTTTTCTAAATACTTTAATTTTCCTGCTTAGGTTTTATTTTGTCCCTCCAATCTTAAGAGTGATGGTCTCTGAATTTTAGGTTTCTTTATGATGAGTATTTTTCTTTTGCATTCTGTTTAACATTTTCCTTAAGTTAAATATTATATTTCCAAATGCTAGTTTGGAGAATGGCCTAACCATATATGATTTAACCTTAGTTAATTACTAGTATAAGGTCTTATTTTCACTGTTTTTATGAGGTCTCGCCCAGAGGGCTAAAGTTTAAGAAGTAAGGCTTGAAATTCCTGTTCTGTTTACTGAACTGGGGGTATGATGAAAGTGATTTTTTTAATGTTTTTAGTTATTACACAGTCAAAATTATCTGCATGGTAACTGAACAATGAAGTGAACTCAACTGGAATTTGGTCACTGTTACAATGTTCTGCCCAATCCCCATACCAAACGTTTCTGTGTTGATGATTTTTTTCATTCTTTTGGTAGCTTCAAGGATTAGTCAGACAAGAAATGGAAAGACACGAGTTCACTGTACGCCTTGCCAACCAGGAAGTAGTATTTTTTGTGGTATGTACCTTTCCCTGGCCCAGCCTCATTCGTCTACTGAACTTGTATATTGGTGCATCCAGTCTCTAGTTATTTCTGAAAAGTGAAAACCATAACTATTGCTGAGAATTTTGTTGAAATCCCAGGCTTCAGTTTTATTCATCTTCCCAGTATTTAGTGCTTGGATGTTGCTCTCGTCACGGCTACAGTAGTTAAGAAATTTGCTCTTGGAGAAGACGGTACTATATTCTAGATTCTATGATGAAGAAAAGGACAAGCGCCCAACCAGACCGCCCCACTCCACACTTTTCTCCCCTTTCTGTCTGGGCGAATACAGTTTACTTTGTGCTATACTTGCGAACTCATCTCCATGTTCGATTCTGCACTAGTTTTGTTACTGATAGTCTCCTGTACGCATCATCCCACTTTTTTTGGGTATTGACATTACAAATCTGTACCATTAGTGACTATTCTGAATATTTTGACTTGTCTATAACATAACAAAGGTCAATTTGCTACAAAGATTACATATTTTCATGTAGATGCTGACATGCTGTTTGTATCGTTTTTTTATTATTATAGGAATAGCAACGTTGCTATTGGAATTGTTCAAATTATCTCTTTTGTTCTCACTTCGTCTTTCAAGCTCCATTTCTCTGGGACTATTTCATTCCACGGAAGAAGAATTAATGAATCAAAGGGGCCTTTGGAAGGTTTAGCATGCTTGAAAGTCTTATCTGCTAACCAAAGCTGCGAACAGTTTTTAACCGACTGAAGCCATTTGGCATTGTGTGTGTGGAGCATTTTTGGTCTTTCTTTAGGTCCGTATGCAAGCAGCAATAATTGCAAGATTTTTTCTTCAAACCTTATCTTCTTCAAGATGCAAGATACCACATGGGAGCAGAAACTACACGCCCTAACCCACATCCTAACCAGCCCCGCAACATCACCACCTCTCTATTCTCAATTCTTTATCTCCACACAAGTTCCCTGCTACATCAACTGGGATTACCCACCTATCCTCTGCACTAATGGCGCAAAATCCTTCCCTTCTCTCCATCTAAGATGGGTATTCTCCCTCTTTGTCAAAAGGGCATCGAGACTAGGGCTGCCTGAGACTTCTTGGAGGTCTAAGTGCCCTTACCAATTGCCTCCGCCCCTGATTCTCGCCAAGGGGGTAGAGGAAGCACAGTGGGGTGATGAGCAAAGAAGAGAGTATGTTAGAAAAAGGCTAAGGAGGAGAAAACTTGTCAGCAATATTCATCCTTCTATTCCTCTTTTAGTTCCCAATCTTTTCTTGTTTTCACTTCTGCTCTGGAACCCATTTCCACATCTTGATTCTTGAAAAAAAAGTTATATCATTATGTAATTAAAACTATGATTTTTGCATTTGATAATATTTGTATGCTTCTAAGCTTGAAATTTTTGTGATTAAGTTGTTACTGTTAGATTTCCCCGGTAAATGGAATGAAAAAAAATTTGTGGCATCTATGAATCAAGAAATAGCTCAATCACACAAGCTCTGCTTCTGTCCCTACTCTCTTTTTTTATTAGGGAGGTCTACTCTTATGTACGTATGCTCCCTCTTTTGCAAACTTTGTCTCAGTTATTATGACAAATGAGATGTGAATATTGGTTTGTGCTTTTAATGAGAAAGGCTCTCTACCTTCATACTTCATAGATAGTTTGGTGAGGAGAAATGAAAAGAGAGGAAAAACAGATATAAATCAATATCAACCTCTCTCTACTTTAACTAATCCATTGATTCTTCTTAGCAACTTCACTATTCATATGTATATAGATTCACTTATATTAACCTCTAAGCTAATTCTGTTAATTCTTGATTTAGCTCATGCTTTAACATTGGATACTAATGTTTTACCCTTCAAAACTCCTTTCTTTTTTTTTTTTTTTAATCTTCATCTTTTACTCTTTTTTCTTTTTCTTTTTCTTTCTTTTGCCCTCCTTATTTTTTCAATAGTGGCTCTATACTTTGGACTAATTGAAGATGCTAAATTGCTACTCCCAATCCATATTCTCCCTCTCCAAACCCCGCCAGTCACGGAAGCAGCTTCACCTAAATCAAGAAAAAAAGGCAAAAGGGAAAAAAGAATAAAAGAGAAAAAGGCAAAAGGGTTTGTTTAAGTTTTGTAGGTCAAATGCAAAGGTTGACAATGGCACATGTATATACTATTACTATCTGTATCCACTTCCATGACCTTACAAAAAAAATTTATATATATGGTTCTCTAGAATTTTGATAAAGCCATCAGTTTTGTGATTATAGCAGAATTTATTTTTCATAATATAAAAACTATTACTTATTGGGATAAATTTATTTTGAAAATTTAGTTTTACCCCTTATTTAGTTTAATTCCATTAAAGAATTTATTTTATTTTCAAATAAATTTTAAATATGAATTCATTTGCAAATGAATTTTAAATTTATTTAAACCAAACACAATTCACCAATAAAAATTGATTTAAAGTTAAGTAATTCCGCAAAATTAAAAAGTTGGAATTGAAAATGAATTTTACAAACTTTTCATTTAAATCAAATACAAATACTTGAATTTACAAATAAATTCCATAAAATTTTATGGAATTCATTGAACCAAACAAACCTTTAAGTATCCAATTTTTAAGAGAATATACATTAAGAAAAGAAAATAACATAACACGTTCATTTTTTATAAAAATTATAGTAATTTTATAAAAATATGCTAACTTATGTAACCCTAAAATCAAATTCAAATCAAAACATTTGCTTTTTCCACGTTTGATGGAATTGGGACTCATTAGGGCAATTTTTTTTTATTTTTTCAATTTTAGAATGGTCAAGGCAATAGAGACTTTGCTTTAGAAAACTTTAATTTAGTTCCCCAATTTTAATATTGGTCTGTTAAAATGGCTAATGTACCAACCACGTATCCTAGAAGCTTCTTTATTTTTTTTTTCTTTTTCTTTTTCCCTTGAAACAAACTTATGAGGTTCTAATAATTCAAAAATTAAAACACTATATTCAAATCAGAAATTAAACTTATAATGGCTTCCCACAGTAAATGTAAACTGCCTAAAAAATTAATAATGCCATTGGAATATATAGCACAAGGGCAAAAGCAAAAGGTTTCAGCTAGCACAGCTTTTTGGTAATGTACACATTAAAGAAACAAAAAGCTGAAAGGAGGTTTAGAAGATTAAAAAATGTGAAAGTCCCACAAATAATTGATCATGTGCAATAAACAGGCTTTGGACCAATCTCACCAAATGTTCATAATTTTATTTTGCTTCATTTGGTAATTGCTGGAACAACCACCAAGAATTGCACACACCCCCACTTTATTTCCATCACGGATCTTTATATATATATATGATATCAACCTGCATGTGCCCATTGATAGTTATTTTAGGCTGAAAAGTCACAATCCCTTAATTTATAGTTTATGTTTCTAACAATAGTAACAAAAATGCGTAACTTACCTAAATGCAAGTTTCAAATTAGGGTTTCATTAAATTCAGAGACTCAGGACAGTTACGTGTATGAATACCAAAGCATAATATGTCACAGTTGTTGAGCTACAAGCCTACAATTATATCACTTGCATCATAAATATTTGCTTTTGGGATAAATTCTATCAACCCAATAGTTGTCATAATGTATATATTCACCTACCCAAATAAAAACATTATGGCTGGCTAGCCGCTAGAGTAGTGGAAGATGTATACAAAATTAGAACAAACTTCACTAAAATGAAATTGTTAAATAGAAAATATGTGATTTAATAATTGAATTAACATATTTCATTGAGGATGTTATTGAGAATAATTATAAATTTTCTTTTGTAGAATCATTAATTTGTATAATTTGGACATATATATTAATCTGATATCTTTTGTGTGCTCTCAGATTCTTGGTTCATTTTAAATGAGACAGATGAAAGAAAATGGAGGCATAGTGCAATTCTTGCGCATGCAGAAGAAGAGTAGAAGTGAGAATAGGCTGAGCAAAAAGGGTTGGGGGTGTCCATTGGATTACAGAAAGGGAGGGGCACATGCCTCCTGCACTAAACGCCATTATTGGCTTTGCCCCACCCTCCACAATCCCCGCATAATTACCCGCCCAACATTATATCATATCGATCGTTTACATATATATATATATATGCACTAACTTGTCAAATTTGCCCTTCTTATTCCAACACATTGTCTCAAATGGGCATATCAAATTAGTAAAAATTAAGCCACTTTTGAAGGTTCTTAGCAATTTCTTCTTTTTTTTTTTCATTTGACCAACGTAGATAATTAATTGTTACCATTTAGTAATTAGAAATTTGCCATTGCCATTTGCCATGGCCTCGGGATTCTTTGGAGCTTAATTGAGGTCTATCATTACCTAAATATGTGTGTCTTGATTACCCTTAAATAATCTAGTTTGATTTGCTTCAAAGATAAGAAAGTATAATCAATCAAGATAAAACATACGCATATCTACATATACATTTAATTTATATATGGTAATTAAATAGTATTTGATTGTTGATTTGTTGAGGACTAGTTAAGTAATAGGGTCAATGAGAGGATCTTAAAATAAATAAATAAATAAATATATATATATATATATATATATATATTTATTTATTTATTTATTGGTATGAACCACTGGCATTTAGAGTTCATTAGACTCTGACTAATCCAGTTCGACCCGAGTAGAATCACAAATGTGGCAAAAGTCTCCCAATAACTATTTAATATTTTTCGTTAAGTAAAACATATATTTAAATGAGGATGTTTTTCCACAAGGAGGTTCACATAATATTGTCTAAAAAATATTACTAAAATAAAAGCAATTAAACACAATTAAGAAGAGACATAAAGAAATTTTTTTTTTAAAAAATAGAGTCTTGCTTTTTTAAAGTTTTTTCATGGAGAGGGACCACAATCATCACCTATTCCCTCCATTTCCAACTAATGAGTAGAAAAAGTTGGAGAAATGGAGAGTGATCTTTTTTCTATATAAAAAGATTGTGCCATTGCAAGCACTTGCTCACTATACACACTACTCACAATCAATAGCTTATCTTTGCTATTGCCAAAGATAATGGCTTTCTCTTCAAAACCCATTCCTTTTTTCTTCATTTTGACCCTTTTCTTTATGCAAATTTATGCTAGAGACAGCCAGTTCTTTAGCAAGGTCTCTCCCACTACTACCACCACGACTGTCAACCCTTCAACCGCCACCACCACCACCACCGTCAACGGCAACAATGGCAAAGAAGAAGAGAACTTGAACAAGCAAGAGCAAGAGCCAACTTTCATGCAAGAGACCCAAAATGGCTATGGCCTATATGGTCAAGAAACCACTCAGACCACCCAGTTCCCCACCACCACCAAACTAGGTAATGCACCCTACACCACTGGCACTGCTTACACCCCTTACAAAACCCAAACTCAAAACGAAGAAACCTACACCAGTTACCCCAACACCAACACCAATAGTAACTACAACAAGGACAACTACTACAATAACAATCAGTACTACAACAGCAACAATCAGCAGCAACAAAACTTTGGTGAAACTAGCCTTCAAGAAAGCAGCTACACTACTCCCATGTCCAACCAGAACAACAACAACAACTATAACTACAATGGATACAGCAACACAGAGAAGCAAGGCATGAGTGACACCAGGTACATGGAAAATGGGAAATATTACTATGATGCCAAAAGTGAGAACAAATATTACTCAAATCAGTACCAGAATTCAAGAACCAGCAACTATGATACCAGTGCTTATTACAACACTAACACCAACAACAACAAATACTACAACACCAATGAGAACAGCTACGAGTACAATAACTCCATGGAAAACTTCCAGAACCAGGAAGAGGAGCAGTATGTGCCTTGAATCTTGAAGAAAATGATCAAGGTGTGATCTGTTGATCAACTATATATATTGGGTGGTGTTAGATGTTAAATTATGTTCAGTGGGAAAGCTTAAAAAAAAAACATAAAATTGATTTATTGTGGTACTTAATCTTGTTGTTATTATATATGTGATCTTTTGTTTAATGTTTGCATAGGCTTCATGCTTTCGAGATCAATTAAAGTATATCAGAGCATGGTATTATTGTTCCTTTTTTCAATTTCTTTTTTCGTTATGAACAATTATCAATAAAATGTATATTATACTTGCTTTTTTGTGGGGCTCCTCTTCAATTTAATCCATTATTTTTTTCGTTTTATGAGATAACATTAAAATTTGCGTTTTATTCTTTTAATTATGCTACAATTCAAGTTTAAGATTAAACTTCATTTATAACATTGTTTATTTCAAAATTATAGCCCTCATATTCTTATAAGGCATGAAAGGGGAAATGACGTAGACCTGTAAAAATAGCAAAAATAATGACATATACTTTTAGATATAAGGTATATATTATAATAAATTAGTTTACAGATAAATGTTGTGGTCTAGTAATATAAGATGCAGGGTATTAAAAAAAAAATTAAAGAATTATTCAAAGACAAACAAGATATCTCCTTCTATCTTAAGATTCAAAGTAAAATTTCCAAAGATGCATATCCACACTGCATTGAAGGAATTGGGTTACATGGTCCCCAAGGGAACCCTTAAATGAGACAGTGACCATTGCTTTGGGAGGTAGAGGGAGTAGCTAGCTGCCGGTTGTTTTCTTTCATGTTACCTATTCTTTCATCTTACCCTCTACTCTTCATTACATTACAACCCAACAAAAAGCGAAGCTTCCAGTTCGCAATCAAACAAATGCTGTCTAGCTAATTGCAGCTTCGCAAATAGATGTAACAATTAACGACCCATCTTAATTAAGCCATATATCAACTTTTCTGGCATAGGTTATAAAGTGATTTATAATTAATTTCCATTACGTAGTTATTATTATTATTATTTATTTAAAATTTATTATATGTTAACTAATTCAGTTTGATTCAGGTAGAATTATAAGAATGATAAAAGTTTCTTAATAATTAATTTAATGAGACTATATATACTGACTCGAACTCGAGACGTTACGTTGTTTAAGTGAAAATAATTTTTACCAGTTGATTCTAACGGTTGTCGATTCATTACATAGTTATTATTTAAATATTATTCAATTAGTAGTTCGGTGATTGAATATTTATATATATAAATATTATTTATAGTAGTTTAGTGATTGGATGGCTATTAACCGTTTGATTAAGAATAAAAAGTGTAAACCATGTGGTAATGTGACTGAGGATATGGCGAGTGATGGGCACCAGGGCAGTAGCAAATTGTACCTAAGATTGCGCAAGTCACTTTATTTGGTTGTGATCTGTTAGACACTATGTATGATATATTGTGTGGATATTGAGCAATACATGTGCTTGGTCTATGTAGTAAGTCACTTGCAATATTTTCAATTTGAGGACATGCGCTATGTTCTTTTTGTCAAATTCCCATTTTCAGCAACACGGATTGACACTTTTTTTCACATATTGAATTGGAACCCATTAACTATTTTTCCACACACACAAATTGATGTGTATCGCATTGCATGTGACTTATGTTTCTAATACAGAATTAATGTGTGTAACAAAACAGTCTTCGCACTAGTCTATCTTTGTTTCTTATCCTACAGTAGGCAAAAAAAATTGACACAATATTTGGATAAAATAATATGATTTGTTAATTTACAATATGCAAATACAATGCAGAATTTGAAAGATACCAAACTCAACCGTGATGCACCTGCTCATTTAAATACCATTATTGCTATGGAAATTGCTAACTCTCTAAGCTAGACCTATAGCTATAATTTTTTTTTTCCACAAAAGAGTAGGATAAGAATTTGAACTTGAATTAATTAATATGTTTTAATTAAAGTATTCCAATATTATTGAACCAAATATATAAATACAATAATCATCTACTAACCTTTTCTTTTCAAAGAAAAAAGCATTTTAAATTTAATTAGTTTTGATACACATATATATATTACTTGTTAATAAATTTTCAAAAAAAAAAAAAAACTAACTTGTGATAATATATTTGTGACCTTTTAAACTAAAAAAATCCATTTTTTTTTTTTATTTTTACAAGAAAAAAACATTATGTTTTAAACTAGGGAGGTGAAGAGGGAATACATAACATATTAGAAATAGCATTAGCAAGAGGTGATTGATGAGTGGTTCTAACAAGTAGCAACATAGGCATATTATATATGATTCATCTCTCTGTCTTTATAGAAGTACAGCTCAATGCTTTCCTCCGTGAATGGTGGAATGACCAATTTATATTTCTCCTTCAAACTTTTACTTTGTTGGTTCATTACCATCTCTCTGTCTTTTCTCTCTCTCTCTCTTTTATTTTATTTTTTCTGACTTGTTGAACTCCCTCCACCAAAGACCATTATTTATTTTCTTATATTTATAGAGAGTTAGGCTCCAATCACATGACAATGCTAACAACAAGTCCTTACAATTAATAGCATGATTCTGACCTAAATTTGGGAACAGAGTTGGACAAATTGTAGCCTGAATGATACTCATTTTTTAAAGATATGGAGCCCCATGTTCATGAAGATGTTGATTCATTAAAAAAAAAAAAAAAAAAAAAAAGGAAAATGGGATTGCACCAAGTACTTATTGTGTTGGGTATGGAATGGTGAAAATAGGGAAAAAAGAAAAAAGTGGGGCAAATTGGGGTGATATAATAATAGTGGTGGCTAATAATAATCGCGTCCACCCACTTCTGCTGCCTTAATATTTCTTTTTCATCATGGTGTCTATTTCCTGAACTTTGTTTGTTTAAGTACTCGATTAGTCGATTGGCATTAAATAAGTTTACTCAAAACTAAAGTAAACTTAAATTATTAATGACAACAGTTGGACAGACACAAGACACTTCATGTACTTCAGTTATTGCAAAGTCAATTATGGAACAAGCATTGGATCCATACCACAAATTCATTGGTTTCCCATTTAGGTCACTTATTTCATTGAATATATGTTAAGATAAGAATAACAATTTCATCACCATTTTCATGAAAGAACTATAATAAGCCAAACATTCCGGTTGAGTTAGTTTTTT
>CATIWO010812945.1:0-12262 GCA_949673435.1 Macaranga tanarius | reverse complement strand
AATGCTCAAAGGAAAGAAACTCTCTAATATCGAGACAACGGAATTGAATAACTATTAAAGAATACAAGTCATGATTATGATACTTTAAATTATTCTTTTATCAGAATAATTACATTATTTATGAATCGAGGGAATAGACCTCAAGTGTATTTAAAGTTGTTTTGATATATTATTTATATTTTAAATTAAAGATTCAATGTGGATGTTTATTTGCATTAATAATGGAAACTTTAAATGATTTTTCTGTGACGAAAATCTTTTATTAAATGGTTTATGGAAATAAAGTATTATTTCTTAATAAGATTCTTCGAGAATTATGTTTAATTATGTGATTTAAACAGCTTTGAGATTTATCGCGGGAAAAATAGTTCAATGTGGTTTTGGTTTGATGATTTGTCATAAAAGATATTTTTGCTGCTCACTAGGTAATTTCTTGTGAAATTATTCACCATTGTTTTAAAAATGATTTTTCCAGATTAAGGTAGTAGTTAGCACTGGAGGAAGAGATGGCTGTTTATTGGGCCACTATAGTGTACGACATTACGGAGGCGGAGACCTTTGTGAGATATACAGTGCATCACGATACCGATGCCAAGCTTGTGTTTCGTATTATGGTTCAGCCCATAGGGGCGGAGGTTAGTTTGTCTGCTGTCCGTGAGGAGCATTTAGATGGCATCTGCACAACCTTCTATGTCGTTTACACCACCTCCACAAACGTAGTAGTCACCCTCTCCTAGGTGTGATGCGGATTAGATATCTGCACATTTTGGTCTTTTTGGGCTTTTTGCTTACAGCCATTTCCTCACCCTATTGAGCGTGTCACCAGAGTTATCTTTGAGCCAGTGGGCTAGTTTTTGCTAAGGGTTAGGCCTGGACTTGTGCTGCTGTTGCTACCTTTACCACCATCATTCCTTTTATACCGGACAGGAGATCCGATGACTTTGGGATTAGATGCTAGGGCAAATGATGTTGTATCATATATTATTTGTATTAGCATCTAGTACTATGATTATATATTTTAATGATGTATATATTTATTGTATAGATGGATGGTTAGCACCACGGTGCTTTTGGTACATATTTCTGATCTTGGTATATTATGACGTTATGATCAATGATGATGAATCGGTATATCGAATGTAATTGGATGTATATGATCAATATTTGGAGGAATTGACATAGAAAATTTCAAGAACAATAATATCTAAGTGATGATACCATTATCTGTATTGAGATGAGTTTAGAAGTAAGAATATCGATGTAAAAATGAATGGTTTTATTTTATACAGTTTTTATTTATCTTATTAAGTATTTGTATATAACCTTAAAGGTTCATTAAGTATATTAAGAAATGAATGACTTGGTTACTGTATATAAAATTTTATATTAATGGTTAATTAGAGGATAAGATATGACAAATAGGATCGAGTAGTGATTAAATTAGTCAATCTCTGAGGGAACGATATCTTTTGTACTACTTGTGGACTCCGTGCACTTGCGGAAATTTATTCAACAAGTTTTTGGCACCGTTGCCGGGGATTGAATTAGTTTAACATTAGAACTGCTTCTATTTGTCTTGGATTAAAGCATTCTTTCCCATTATAGTGGTTATTTAGTTGCGTGTCTTGCTAGGTTTGGTGTATGCACAATTATCGTCATTCCAATTTTAAGCCTTTGATTTATATTTTAGATTTTACTAGTTTTGAGAGAGCAAATTGGAAGCGTTCAAAGAACACTTCTACCATGGCAGAGGAGCAAGAAGATGAGAGAACTTTGCTTGATTTTGCCTTACCGGGTCTTGGAGGAACACAACAGAGCATTGCAAGACCAAAAATCTAAGCTAACAACTTCGAAATTAAACCAGCCCTCTTACAAATGCTTCAATCGAGTATGCAATTTCATGGTTTGGCCAATGAAGATCCTAATGTGCATATAGCCAATTTCTTAGAGATATGTGACACTTTTAAATACAATGGAGTCTCGAATGATGCTATTCGATTGCGATTGTTTCCATTTACATTAAAAGACAGAGCCAAGGCTTGGTTGAACTCTCAACCACCCATTTCTATTACCACTTGGGACCTTTTAGCTAGAGCATTCTTGGCTAAGTACTTTCCACCAGCAAAAACAGTGAGGATTATCAAAGACATCACTTCTTTTCAGCAATATGACAATGAATCTATGTACGAGGCTTGGGAATGGTTTAAGGAACTTCAACGGAGTTGTCCCCATTATGGACTACTAAGAGATGTTCTGATTCACACTTTCTACAATGGTATGACACGCTTTACTAGAGACACTATTAATGCAGCCTCGAGAGGGTCTTTGATGAGAAAAATGGTGGAAGTTGCTTTTGATCTTCTTGAAGAAATGGCTAACAATAATTGCTTATGGCCTTCAGAGAGGTTCAATCAACCAAAGCAAGGAGGAAAGATTGGGGTAGATATGGTGACATCTCTTCAAGCTCAAATCGCTTCTCTTTCTAAGCAACTTGGTGATTTGAGTTGTAAGACTTCTAATCTTTCTTCTTCATCTCAAATACCTTGTGAACATTGTCATATGCTGGGTCACTTGAGCAATGAGTGCACATTGATGAATTATAGTATAATGGGAGACAATTGTATGGAGCAAGTGAGTTATATGGTAATCAATATCAATAGAAACAGGGGAATAATCCTTATTCTAGCACTTACAATCCGGGGTCGCGCAACCATCCAAATTTTTCTTGGAATCAATGGAATATGGCATCTCATAGTACTTCTTCTAACATGCCAAAATAAGGTCCTCCAGGTTTCCAACAAGCTCCACCACAAGATAGATGGGCATCCATAGAAAATAAATTGGACAAATTCTTTGATGCTATCACTACAAAAATGACTACTTAAGATGAGAACCAAAGAAGAATGGAAGCCAAGTTTGATCAAATTGCCAAGAACCATTCATCCTCTATTCACAACATCGAGATGCAATTGAGATAATTAGCTACCTCTCTAACTTTAAGGCCTCAAGGTATTCTTCCTTCAAACACCGAGACAAATCCTAGGGAGCAATTGAAGTCTATCACACTTTGGAGTGGGAAGGAAATCAACATACAACTTAATACTTCAAATGCTAAGAAAGACAAAGGAGATAACAAAGATCAAGACCCTAGTGAGTTGGAAGAGAAGATTCCCCAAGACTTAGACATATCGAAGACGGCTACACATGAAGATGACATGATTAAGAAGTCAAAGTTTAAGGAAGACATTCTTTCACCTTATACTCCAAAGGTGCCAGTTCCCCAAAGGTTGAAGAAGCCTAAGGACACTCAACAATTTGCTAAGTTTCTTGAGCTCTTCAAGAATCTCCACATCAACATTCCTTTACCGGAGGCCCTTGCTCAAATGCCTCTTTATGCCAAGTATCTCAAGGATCTCATCACTAATAGAAGGAATTGGGAGGAGCACGAGATGGTATCCTTGAATGCTACTTATAGTTCAATTGTGACAAGCTCCATTCCTTCTAAACTCAAAGATCCAGGGAGTTTTATTATCCCTTGTCATTTAGGCAATAAAGATATTCCTAGATGCCTTTATGATTTAGGAGCTAGCATTAATCTCATTCCTCTTTCTCTTTTCAGGGACATTGAGCTTGGAGAAGTCATTCCCACTAACATGTCACTCCAATTGGCAGATCACTCTATCAAGAAGCCATATGGAGTAGTAGAATATATTCTCATAAAAGTTGACAAGTTCTTCTTTCTGGCTGATTTTGGGGTGTTGGATTTTGAAGCTGATAGACAATGCCCTATCATCTTGGGAAGACCATTCTTGAACACCGCAAGGGTACTCATAGATGTATATGGTGGTAAGTTGACTTTGAGAGTTAAAAATGAAAAGGTTGATTTTCTCATGTCTGAAATGATGAAATAACCTCACAAGGGAGAGATGTGCATGAAGGTGGAGGTTATTGATGATTGTGTGAGGGACCAACTTGAAGAATTAAAGCATATGAGTCCCAAGGAAAACTATCAAGGGTACATGGTAGAAGACTTAGAGGCTACAATTCAGAGCAATGAGCTGGAATGTGAAGACCAAACTCACCACCTTACCTTTGAGAAACTGAAAATCTTAGTGAGGAGTGATAATCCAACACTACCGTCAATGGACAAGCCTCCTAAACTTGAGCTTAAACCCTTACCTAACCATTTGAGATATACTTTTCTTGGGAGGGGAAGCACTTTACCAATTATCATCTCTAACAAACTTACCATTAAGCAAAAAGAGAGGGTATGTGAAGTGGTAAAAGGGAGAGCTAGAGCAATGGGTTGGCAAATTTCAGATATCAAGGGAATCAGCCCCTCACTTGTAATGCACAGAATTTACATAGAAGATGGGCATAGAACTGTGATTGAAAGGCAAAGAAGATTGAATCCTTAAATGAAAGAGGTAGTTAAGAAGGATATAGTCAAACTTCTTAATGCTGGAATCATCTATCTAATCTCAGATAGTGCATGGGTGAGCCCTATCCAATGTGTTCCAAAAAAGAGCGGTATGACAGTTGTGGAAAATGAAGAAGGAGAGCTCATTTCCAAGAGATTTGTTGATGGTTGGAGGATTTGTATTGACTATAGGAAGTTGAACTCCGCCACAAGGAAAGATCATTTCCCTCTCCCTTTCATTGATTAAATGCTTGAGACTTTCTATTACTTTTTTGATGGCTATTCAGGCTACAAACATATCTTTATTGCTCTGGAAGATCAAGAGAAGACAACATTCACTTGTCCATATGGAACTTTTGCTTATAAAAGAATGCCCTTTTGGTTATGCAATGCTCCCGCAACATTCCGAAGATGCATGATGGCCATATTCTCTGACTTGATCAAAGATATAATAAAGGTATTTATGGATGATTTTTCAGTTTTTGGCGATTCATTTGAAATGTGTTTGTTGAACCTTGACATGGTGCTTAAAAGATGTGAAGAAATAAATCTCATCCTTAATTGGGAGAAATGTCACTTTATGGTAGAGGAAGGGATAGTTTTGGGCCATAAGATCTCTTACAAGGGCATTGAGGTGGATAGAGCTAAAACTGAAATCATTAAGAACCTACCACATCCAACTACCGTCAAAGGCATTAAAGGATTCTTGGGCCACGCTGGTTTCTATAAGAGATTTATTAAGGATTTCTCGTCAATTGCTCGTCCTTTGACAAATTTATTGAACAAAGATACCCCATTTATGTTTGAAGTGTCGTGTGTGAATGCATTCAATAAGTTGAAGCTCACTTTGGTCTCTGCTCCAACTCTGTCACCTTCGAATTGGTCAATCCCATTTGAACTCATATGTGACGCTAGTGACCAAGCCATTGGGGCTGTACTTGGCCGAAGAAGAGACAACAAACTCCACGTTATGTACTATGATAGTAAGACCCTTGCTGATGCTCAATTACATTACACAACCACTGAGAAGGAAATGCTTGCTATTGTGTTTGTGGTGGACAAATTTTGAGCTTATCTATTAGGATCAAAAGTGGTGGTCTACACTGATCACGCTGCATTGAAGTATCTTTTTGCCAAGAAGGATGCCAAACCTCGACTCATTCGGTGGGTTCTATTATTGCAAGAGTTTGACTTGGTGATCAAAGACAAGAAGGGGACTGAAAATGTTGTAGCTGACCATTTGTCACGATTAGAAAGCCATCCTCATAATGATCAAGATAAAAAAGAAATTGATGACAGCTTTCCCGATGAGTTGCTACTTGCCATTCAACATATTACCACCCCTTGGTATGCGAATTTGGCAAATTTCTTAGCATGTAGGGTGACTCCTCCAACACTCCCTCATCAACAACTGAAGAAGTTCCATCATGATGCCAAATCATATCTTTGGAATGACCCATTTCTATTCAAATGTTGCAATGATCGAATGATCCGACGATGCATTCCGGATATGGAGATAGGTGATGTGCTCTCCTATTGCCATGACTCCTTATATAGTGGACATTATGGCCCTATTAAAACTGCCTCAAGAGTTTTGAATGTGGTTTTTATTGGCCTACCTTATTTAAGGATGCAAGGGAATATGTGTTGCAGTGTGATCGGTGTCAACGAATGGGTAACATTTCAAAAAGGGATGAGATGCCTCTCACTACTATACAAGAAGTTGAATTGTTTGATGTGTGGGGGTTGGATTTTATGGGGCCATTCCCCTCTTTTTTTAGGAATTGTTATATCTTGGTTGGGGTGGATTATTTGTCCAAGTGGGTGGAAGCTATAGCATCACCTACTAATGATGCTAAGGTGGTCATTTGATTCCTCAAGAAGTTATTCACTCGCTTTGGAGTCCCTAGAGCCATTATAAGTGACAGAGTATCTCACTTTTGCAACAAATATCTTCAAACTCTCCTCACAAAATATGGTGTTCGTCACAAGGTTGCCACTCCATACCATCCCCAAACTAATGGCCAAGCCGAAGTCACCAATCGAGAACTTAAAAAGATTTTGGAAAAGACGGTTGGAACTTCACGAAAGGATTGGGCTTCCAAACTTGATGATGCATTATGGGCATACCGCACCGCGTTCAAAGCTCTAATCGGCCTTTCCCCATACCGCCTTATCTTTAGGAAGGCATGTTACCTCCCCGTTGAGTTGGAGCACCAAGCTTATTGGGCTATCAAGTTACTCAATTTCAACGTGAAGGCATGCGGTGAGAAGAGGATATTGCAACTCAATGAACTTGATGAAATCCGAATGCAAGCTTATGAGAATGCAAAAATGTTCAAAGAGAAAATAAAAAAATGGCATGATCAACACATCAATCGTAAGTCTTTTCACGTTGGTGCTCTTGTGATAATGTATAATTCTCGCCTACGTCTCTTTCCAGGCAAACTTAAATCGAGGTGTAGTGGCCCCGTTCACTGTAATCAAAGTCTTTCCTCATGGGGCTTTAGAACTCAAGAACAACAAGGGTGAAATTTTCAAAGCTAATGGGCAAAAGTGTAAGCTATACTTTGGGGGCATTCTACCAAAGGAGAGGGGTGTTTTCAAACTGCACAACCCCCTTTCCGTATCATCAATTTGATTTCCAATCCCTTGTTCAAACATATATATATATATATATACACGTTTAAGTTTGTTTTATGTTTAAGTGTTCTTGTGTCTTTCTTGATTAATTTTAGTGTTAAAATCTTCCCTTCTTTACTCAAAAAAATGTTTTAATTTTGTGTCGCTTTGAATTTAAAAAAAAAAAATTTTCATTGTCGTAGGGCACTGGCGAGTGCATAGGGGTTTGCCTACGATGCAGGCCTGGCGTTCGCTAGCACCTGCTCCTAGCAAGTGCCAGGAGCTCCCAGCAGCCTTGCCTGCGAGGCAAGGCTGGCGAGTGCCAGCACTTGGCGCTCGCTAGGCCTGCTCCTGGCTCTCGCCATGCGTTCCTTGTGAGCCAATCTACGACCCCAATTAAAAAAAAAAAAATTAAACTTCTTTCTATCTCTCTCCTATTTCTATTTTAAATTCCTAACCCCTTTATTCTCCCCAATTTCGGTTCTCTACATTCTCCCTCATTTTTGTTCAATTTTTTTTTCTCTTCTTTCTCAACACTACTTCCCTTTTCTCCTTCCATCTCACATTCCTTCCATTTTTATTGAACTCTTCTCTCTCACTAGCACATTTATTCAATTCTCTCCCTTCTCACACACTTTTCCCATTCTTATTCTTTCATTTTCTCTCTCTACAATGCCAAAACAAAATCAAAGAGCTAGGAGGGGCAAGCTTCCGGTGGAGGAAGAAGAAGAAGAAATTGTTCAACCACGAGGGACCTATGACCAATCGGCTGACTATGGAGCTCTATTTCTGATCTTCTCACATTCTGAAGGTTATAAGTATAATTTTCTTCTCCAAAAACAATCATTTTCCACTTGTAAGAAGTTTGATGATGACATTTTAGAGGCATTGCAATTGAAGCATGAAATAGATGATTTATGTGCTCGATTAGGGTGGTCTAAATTTGTATCCTTGCCATTTCACTCATATAGAACTTTAATGCTAGAGTTTTTCACCACACTCAATCCCATTGATGACTCCCATAAGAAATTTGCATTTATATTGGGGGGTAGTGATTATACTTTGGACTATGACCTCATGTTTTGTGTCTTTGGGTTTCCCAAAGGCGGTGCTTGTGACCCTCCATCTAAGTTCCATCCTAAAGACTTTTGGGCGTATCTCACGAGAGGGGAAGTGTTGAAAGACAATCACACACACCCTAATGGCCTCATTATTGACCCGTCTTATATAATCGTGCATAAATTTATGCGAATGGCAATTTTTGGGAAGATGGAAAGTAATAAAATCTCCCATCAAGAACTTTTGATATTGTGATGCATGCACACAAAAACATGAATTTCTACCACCTATTTTGTATTGCACACACTATGGTAGGTTGTTCAATCCAAGAAGCCCGCTCTTGCAATGGGCCACATTGTCACCGGCTTGGCCCTCTATTTTCGCGTATTTAACCCCAAGATCACGAAAATGGAGCGGATTGAAGTCGGTCTCATTAACAAGCAGATGTTGATCCGAGCGGGCATCATTACTTCCGCCAATGTGCTACATGCCCACACAAACCGGAGATATTTTTGCCTCAACAAACTAATGTGCTCATACTACCGGAGACTTTACCAGTGCTTCCACCACAAATGTTCCTCCTTCCCCTGCTTATGAAGATGATGATGCTCATGTCGAGCCAACTCCCGATCCTCAAGGATGGCAATCCGTGCTAAGTCATTTTGATACTTTTGAGGGACATATAAACCAGCGTTTCGACACCATTCAATAAGATATTCAGCGCAGACACGATGACCTTTCTCAAGAGGTTTATAACATCCAAAAGGAGCAATATTATCATAATTACAAGCTTCGCCATTTCATTGAGATGTCCAACATCAAAGTGCCTTCTCCAACCCGATTCCCCTTCAGGGAAGTCCTGATTCACACTTTTTCTTTTATTTTTTACTTTATGTCTCTTACATTTATTTGTTGCATTATGTGCTTTGTAGTAGTACATTTTGTGTATACCCACACATTAAGGACAATGTGTCCTTTAAGTGTGGTGGTATGTGGGAGATGCATTATTTTGGGTGATTGTTTATAGTATTAGTATAGTTCATGATGTATGTTCATAGTGCATACCAGTTAGTTTTAGATTTAATTTTAGTTTAAGGAAGATATGCATTTTCATATTAGGCTCATGCATGTGATTGATGTATAACCAAACTCCATCACTTGAATTTTTGCAATGCATTAACGTCATGAGTTATGTATATAGGAAGCAATTTTTTCTTAATCATGCATTATATTCTTCAGTTAATGTTGAGTTCTAGCTTTAAAACCTAATCAATGACTTAAGGTTGAGGGTTTGATAATTTAATGAACTTAATGCTTAGTTTACTTTTTGCAATTGTGAACCTTGCAAGCTTAAATTGAAAAGAGTTAGAAGTAGAATAAGTGTGTTCATGGTTTATTTATCAAGGTGATGTTGATTAATATATATATATATATATATATATATATATATATATATATATATATATATATATATATATATATATATATAATTAATTAATTAAATAAATAAATAAACAAAATATTGAGTAAAGGTGAGATGGAGCGTAAAATGCACTCACCAAAAGTGAGATGGAGAGTAAAATGCACTCACTAAAAGCGAGAAGGAGCGTAAAATGCACTCGCAAAGCCTAGAATTATGTTTATTTAACTTAATTAGGTGTAGCCTTGTTGATTGCCATAAATTCACCTTGCTTTGCTTATTAATTTTTCTTTAATTTTTTAGCTTGCAAGTTCATGGTTGTGAATTGGTAAATGAGCTCTTCACTTGGTAACCAAATATCCTCAATCCTTGAGCCATTAATTTTGTTTTGAGTGTGAGCTTGATATTAGGAGAAGAGTTTGTTGTGTGTTTGAGTGAAAGTGACCAATATGTTAAATTCTTGACATTGATGAATTGTTTCTAGCATTTTGCTTGGGGACAAGAAAAAATTCAAGTGTGGGAGTATTTGATTATGTTCATTCATTCGTTAGTTTAGGTTTCATTTTAGTGTGAAGTCATAGAGAAAATGAGGTGATTTGAAGTGTTTTTCATGCCTTTAAGTGGTTGGTGTTTATGTAGGAGAAAAAGGGAGCAGAGAGAGTCAAAATTGAAGCAAGGAAGCGAAGTTCAAAGTGTGTCCCAACTGCAAGGAACGGCTGGTACTCACCATCCTCTGGTAAGTGCCAGAGGAAGAAGCTGAAAGTTGGGGCTGGCTGGCGAGCGCTAGAGCCCCAACGCAGCACAGTGGCTGGCGATCGCCAGTCACTCAAAAATGGCCTTGCTAGGTGGACTTTTGGGCATGTGGAGACAATCCGAGAGGCAATCTAAGAGGCTTCTAGAAGAGAAAATTGAGCATATACATGACCAAGGAGGAAAGAGAAAAGGGGGGATTCTTTTTGAGGAAGAAATTTAGAGTTCTAGAAGGAGAAAGAAGGCAAGAAAAGAACAGAGAGAAGAAGAAAGAGGAAGAAATTCACCATTGAAGACCTCTAGTTTTTCTCTTCTATCTTAATCTCTACCTTATTCTTGTAATTGATTGTGGATTTTTGTTAATTTAGATTGATTGCATTTTAATTTAAGCCATGATAGGCTAAGAATCTTGTGTTAAGGGTTATAAACCTTAATTAATTTAGCTTAATTCCAAGTACCCATTGTTGATTATTCATTGTGTTTATTGTGCTTACTTATTGTTATTGAATAGCTTCAATATCATATTTTAATTGAATTCATGCATTGAGAAATGGTGGATTGAATGAATCTATGAATACAAACTTGATTGACCCATATTAGAAATAATAGGCTTGATTAATGTCTCTTTTAGCTTGTGCCTATTCCTTGTGATTATTTATCAATTCCTACATGACTTAGATGAGAATTATTTCATATTGTGAGTGATATTTAATTATGAGTTATTAATTAATTACTTGAGAGAGTTTAGTTAATAATAATAGTGCTTGAGTGAATGATTTATAGTTGGGTACAAGGTATTATTATTTGCTGATTTAATTAAGGGGATTAATCCTTAACATGTTTACTTACATTAGTAGTTGTTAATCTAAAAACTATGGTTGCATTGTTTAGGGTAGTTACTAATAGTCTTGTGTGTTGAAATCAACATTCTATTTTAGCTTTAAACAAGATACTAATAGGATCGAGTAGTGATTAAATTGGTAAATTTCCGAGGGAACAATATCTTTTGTACTACTTATGGACTCCGTGCACTTGTGGGAATTTATCCAACAACAAGGAGTCTAGCAATGCAAATCATAGACAAAGTGTTAAATGTAAATATAATATAAACACTAAACAAATAATTATTAAAATTAAATTCAAACAAAACACAACAAACAAATTCTTAAGGAAACAAAGAATAAAATAAAAAATAACCTGCATGTGATTAAATCGAGGCTAGAGTTTGACTCTATTTCCTTAAGACAAATTTGTTCCTCATTGGTGCTTAAAGTTAGTAACAATTGTCTCCCAAGATACAACGATTTCTTTTTGTAATAGTAGCACTCCAAATTACAAGAATGGATGAACTAAACAATGTTAACTCTCTATATAAAACTATGAATTTTTTATATATCTATAACTTCTTGGTGTACAAATCTTTTTATAAGAAAAATACTAAGAAACATGACTTAAACCAAACGTCATAACTTTTAATTTAGGCCAAGAGTCATAACTAACTTAGGCCAAAAGTCATAACTTTTGATTAAACCCTTTTTCAATTCTCCATTCAAAAATAAAATAAATTTATTTCTAACAATCCTCCACATGAATGGAAATTGAAATTTTTTTTAAAAAAATAAATAAATAAATAAAATAAAACTTAAGAGAGTAACTCCAAGAAATAAGTTGCATAAGGTAAGGTAGCTTTTGGCTTTGAACCTCCCGTAGTAAATATTATCGGATTTATTTGGTTAACCAGTGAACACGATGTCTTGAACTATTCAACCTTTGATGTAAACCAAGACAATAATGTTTACACAACTTATCTCTAACCATTGTTTAATTCTCACGATTGTGTTCATTATGGCCCTGAACAACTCCTGGTTTTATGAGTGCTTTAGAGAATCTAGCCTTAAAATTCTCATAAAATCAGCCCCAATTTTACACTCACATAGGTGATTCATAAAATTCTCTATGAACTATTAGAAGCATAGCTTATCCTTAAATAT
>CATIWO010812864.1:0-22806 GCA_949673435.1 Macaranga tanarius | reverse complement strand
GAACTTTTATAGTACAAGTACTAAATAAGTTTGTCACTCATATTATCAACTCTTGATAATAAACTTATCTAACATTGTACTAAGGGTAAATATTCAAATAAACAAACACTTTGATCCAAATGAATATTTTATTGCCATGGGTATAAATATACAATGTCTATATACATGAATGGCCCTAGGGCACATCTATACTAACAAGTTTCATAGGTTCCCTCCGAACCCCTTGCTCATTTCCCCTTTTGCTTGTTAGGAGTCTCGGCTTCCTTGGGAGCACTGGAGGACGAGAATGGAACTTTATAATCCTCGATACTGATTAGAGGAACAGTAAGGTTGGCCACAGTAGGATTGGTAGCAACCTCAGCAGAATCATCTACAATATCGATAATATCTTCTATGAAATCAGCAAGAAAATCAGCCATTTACACAATAAAAAAAGGAAAAGTTAAATATATACCTCCAGATTCCGGAACTTCAGTTATAATATCATAAAGACCGGCATCAGAAGGATGCTCGTGTCTATATATAAATCATTCCACATAAGTGTGTGCAGAAGGCAATGAGGTGGAACACCGATAGTGGAGATCCGCCAGCAAGGTAAGATCAATCTCCTCTATAAAATCCGCTATTCGTCTCACTGCTTGAAGCTTGTTTGACCATGACACTGGTATTTGTTGGAAAGCAGTTTCATGTTGAATAAAGAAAAATTTGCTTCTCCAATCTCTACTAATATCGGGCAACTTTTTGAATAAGCCGAAGCCAGGAATACTGGACATCGAATAGGTGAGATCACCTTTCTTCTTTATCAAAGAAAACATATAGCGATACATCTGAACTGTGGGTTCACGACCATGCGAACGAATAAGTTCACAGAAGGCTGTAAGGAATCTATATCCATTCGGGTGTAATTGATTCGGGGTAAGGTGATAGGCACGAAAGAATAAAATCAAAAAGGGATCTAGAGAAAACCGAAGACCCCCTTCTAATTGATCTAAATAGATAACTATCCTATTCTGCTTCCCATCTCTATCAGGGTTATGGTAAGCCCTAACATGATCGGTGGCTTGAAAAAACTTATATTCAATAGGTATATTATATTTCTTCCTACATTTTTGAATAACTTCCTTAGGAAGTGAGGGGGTGAACTCGGATGGATCTAAGGGAAGTCTAGGGGCCATATTAAATAATAATAATAATAAATAAAGAAAAAAGATCAGAAAGAGAAGGGAAAAAAGAAATAACCTCTGAAGCTTTCAAGTGCTAGAGACGCAGATCGCCTGGAGAGTCTAGAGAGAAGGCAGAGCTTTAGAGAGAGAAGTGATAAAAAGTTAAAGTGGCAATGAAAATGACTTTGGAAGGGTTTATAAAGGGATGAAAATTTTCACTATCCTCTACATACCCTTAACGGTTGATTTACCCACATTTTAGTAAGGAAAGGGTATTCAAGAAACGGAGAAAATGATACGACGTCTCGAAAAACGAAGAGACTTAAGTAGTTATACTGCCACGTGGTAGTCCTATAAAAGAGAAACCTTTCATTACCTCGATAATCGAACCTCTCTCGGTTCAATAAAAATGAACCTCTCACGAGGTCAAAACTTACGAACCTCTCTCGGTTCAATGAAAATGAACCTCTCACGAGGTCAAAACATACGAACCTCTCTCGGTTCAATGAAAATGAACCTCTCTCGGTTCAATGAAAATGAACTTCTCACGAGGTCAAAATATACAAACCTCTCTCGGTTCAGTGAAAACGAACCTCTCACGAGGTCAAAATATACGAACCTCTCTCGGTTCAATGAAAATGAACCTCTCATGAGGTTAAAACATACGAACCTCTCAAGATTCAACACAAACGAACCTCTCAAGGTTCAATACAAATGAATCCTTCAAGAGGTCAGAATAAACGAACCTCTTATGAGTTCAAAATATACGAACCTTTCAAGGTCAACACGTATAAACCTCTTAAGGTCAGAACATATGAATCCCTTTAGGATCACAACATGCGAACCTCCTTAAGGTTCGACACTCCGATGCTAAATAAATATCCTTCTCAATGAAGGGCCTTCACATACAAATCTGCAGAAATATGAAATTATAAAAACTGGCAGAACACTTTTTCGAACATAAATATTCGATACCATTGGGAGGGACATCTGATAAATATGAGAATTATCATGTTCCCATATCCATGAATCTAAGTCCTGAAAGGACTCTGATCAACAAGGTTAAAGAGACCTAATTGGTAAGGAATTAGGACTCTCATGATACTAATCCGAATAGGACTAGGTATGTCCTTCTTATGCCTATATATAGGCTTATATCTTTCATTATTAGATCATCTTAAATAAACTTTCTCTAACTTAAGCATCAGAGAACCTATGGATCAGATATCCTAGGCTCATCCATGGTTTTCTCTTGTGTTTGTAGGTTTGGAGGAGGTTGACATTCATCATGAATTAACATCATTAACTTCTAATAGTACAAGACGTAGTATATAAGTAAGTGAATAACGATTAACCAATGAAGGTTAAGGAGGGGGGTGGGGTTGGGTGCGTAGTAACTGACCTATTGGTGGTATATGAAGGCGAAGATTTGTGGTTCAATTGGGCATCTTTGTTGGGCCATGGAATAGGGATCCCACCACACCAACATCCCTCAACTGAATGAAAGAAACAAAATGCGACTGAGAATTATATATATAAATGTAGGGAAGGTAAGTCTTCCAATTTTACTATAAATGAATTCAAGAGATTGACGAACTCATGAACAGGAAATCACATGGGATGAGAGTCCTTTCTTCACTTGCATCACTTCTGCAATATTCATTACATACAATAATAACAATAATAAAAAAAAGCTTTCAATCACAGGAAGATGAAGTCAGAAACAAAACCTACTCTAGAATGGAAAATAGATATATAGAGATTATTGTTATCATTATTATTGTTATTATTATTATTATTTAGAGGCCAAAAATACCAAAAAACAAAAAACATGGCTAAGTCCTTTCATTTGAGATTTCTTTCCACTTCATATATCAAACATTAAAGCATTGAGTGCAACTTGGCCTTGCACCATAAGGGTCTCATTCACTACCATTACTAGTCACTTTCTTATACCCTTTTCCATTTATCAGCTCTCCTTTATCCCCATACATGAAGAAATGGATGGCTAAATGGACCCACTCCGCCTATAGCTACTCTCACCTTTTACTCTTCTCCATAATACCAAAATTATCTGTATTCACTAGCTAGACCTACAATACAAAGAATATATACATTGTAATAACAGTAATATCTCGTGTTTGTGTGTTGTTGTGTGAGTTGGGTTTTTGTTGACGAGTCTGTTTCATGTGTCCATATATACCTAGCTACCTAATAGAGCAACTCACATCCATTTTCTGCAACTCTACTGTTGCTCAGAGCAATAACCCAAAAGGTCGCACAAAGAGAAGAAAAGAAACACCTTCTTTTTTCAATTCTTTTCTTACATACCGTCTTTGCTTTTCTTTACCAAGGTTAGTGAACACAAGAACCAATATTAAACGTACCCCAGTTAGTCTATACTTGTGTTTTGCTTGTTTTGGTTTCTCTTGTGCCAAGTTGAGGATTTGATTAATTAGACCCTTTTGCACATAGTTATTTCTGTTGCTAACAGAAAACTATATTAATTGAATTTGTAATATTTTCAGCTTGCAATCACGGATTTCCCTAGTCAAGAATCGGAACGCCCTTCCCAGAGGAAAACGGGAAGGGGCAAAATTGAAATCAAGCGAATTGAAAACACTACTAATCGTCAAGTAACCTTCTGCAAGCGGCGTAATGGTTTGCTCAAGAAAGCTTATGAATTATCTGTTCTTTGTGATGCTGAAGTTTCTCTCATTATCTTCTCCACCCGTGGCCGTCTCTACGAATATGCTAACAACAGGTTCTTTTAATTTCTCCTTATATATATATATATATATATATATATATATATATAGTTTCTTCAAATTTTACTTGGGACTTCTTGAATCAACCCCAGTTTTTCATTTTTATGATCTTTGATTTCTACTGTTTTATGCGCTGAAATTGCATATGTTGATCCATACATATACAAGACATGATCATATACCATGTAGTGCAAATTTATTTTATTTACTTTATTTTTTAAAATAAAGATCTGTATATAGTGTTTGTATCTTTAATTCCCTTTATTTTTTTGCTTGAAAAAATGCAATTTTTTTATCTGTTGTTTCTTTTATTTTTTTTATGGTTGTTTTCTTTTTCTTTTCCATTCTTGATCCTAGTTTTAGTTTTGGTAGGTTTACAGATCTGTGGCAAATATATAGAATTAGAAACATAAATGGTTGTGTTTTGATGGTAATTTTCTTTATTATTATAAAATAAACGAAGTACAACTAGGGTTATCCAGATATATATGTGTGTGTGAAATCAGCTTTGTTTCAATTTTTATTGTTTGTTAACTGGATTTGTGATCCCTCTTCTCTCTCTTCCATTAGCTAATTTCCTATCAATCATTAGACTTTTCTTTAGAACCATGTCAGTTAAAGTAAACATAATAACACAGTACCCACCCATCAGATTGCAGGTTAGGGTTTCATACTTTAAAATGGAATTTCTTAAGCCATCACAAGATTCACCTTCAATCTGGTCTCAGGAAAGCTTAAAACTGTAAGAAGGGTGTTATGATGTTGTACCCAGCATTTTACCCTTTTACCCTTTTGAAGAATCTTGAAAGTTATTGGTTAGGGTTCATCAAATCCCAGAAATTGAAATGGGTATATATGTTTTAATTAATTAGTCCATCAGAAGATGAATTATGGGACTTTTGAGGCTATTGGGTATCTAGATTTAGCTTTTCTTTTGACCATTTTTTGTTCCATGTTTAGAACATAAGCAAAAGATTACGAGGTGTTCATTGTTAGGGCTAATTTAATTTCTTGTTATATGATGCATTTTTGTGTCCCAGTCGTAACTTACATCGAATCTTTGGTCACGTCACACATGATTTTTTCAGTTTCTTCATATCTGACAAAGAAAGTGGTGTCATGATTCATGTACTGCAGTTCTCCTTTCATCATCTCTTTGCATTCAATTATTTTTTAAAAAAATTCGTTTTAGTTAAATAAAAATTTAATTTTCTCTTCTACCCCAACACTTCTTGCAAAAAAAATGTACCTATTAATTTGTTTGTTTTTACAATGAAAGCTAAAACCAACAAGAACTGACTCAAGAAAGAGAGTTCTTTTGAGCATGTAAGAAAGAATCCTTGATGTGGGTAACAACTTTTCTATCCACTCCATGTTTGCATCATTCTTTAATATAGAGGAAGATGCAACCAAAAAAAAAAAGTTCCATATTTTTGGAAGCAAATTCAATGAACTTGTACAAAGAAAAAAGAAAATTTAACCCATATGGCTTTAAGGATTCTTCATCCATTTTTCAACTTTCAAAACGTATCTCTAGAAAGAGAGGTTTATCATAATTAAAGCAACAAGGCCTCAAATAGAAATGGGCTTAAATGCTTGCCCATTTTTATGTCAAAGAACGAGTAAATATTCAAACACCTAGCTAGAGAGATTTATGAACTCTTCTGCATACAGATTTCAAGCATATATATCTGATATATAGGCAAACAAATAGTTGAAGTAAGCGTGCATATATATAGCTAAGACTTGAGAGGATTCAGAGTTGATAAACAAAAAGGGGTACGAACCAATGAGAGACTTTTACCTTTTTTTCGTGCATGGGGATGAGGAGCTGCCACAATCCTGCTTCTGCTGCTGCTAGACATGATACAGTTCATCAGAGTTCACAGACACACATCAAGACAAAAGCAAAGTGTGTGTACAGTGTATATATATATATATATATATATATATATATATATATATATAGTTGTATTAATGCTTTTATTACAAAGAAATTGCAAAAAGAAAAAAGTTGCGTTCTTTCTTTTGTTTTTGGAGTCAATCGATGTGGGTAATAGAGTGTTTTATATCAGTTTGATTTTTTACACTTTGTTTTTTGAGTCATTTGGTATTTGAGCCAATTATAGACTAGCATATTCTGCCAGCTTGGCGCAGTGGCAACCAATCAGTTGGTGCTCGAGAAAATTAAGGTAGCTACAAACACAATTCACCTCAACTCCTCCTTTTTAGGCTTCACACCTATAAGAGTGAGGCAGTATTTAGGTGTTCCTTCTTTAGGTCTTTTTGCTTTTCTATATATGTTTTTTTTATATTAATCATACACTAGATCATGATATGGACACTTACAAGAACAATTACACTACAGTTTACTGGCGGAAATGGAACTATAGTTCAAATATTTTTCTAAATGTTAATCACAAATTAATTTAGTTTAAAGAGAAAAAAAGAAATATTTATTATAAAAGATTGTCAAGAACTTGCAATCTCTTAGGAATTAATTTACAAATTGATTTAGAAATATGATTTTTGAAGTTGGCGCAGCTTCAAATTTGTCTACATTATTTTTTTAAGCATCGGTAAATTTTGCACTGTTCAACTTATAATACTTTTTAGAGAGAAATAACCACTATATTATTACCTTATTAGCAACTTATCAGCATTGTTAGTAGTACTCATGCAGAACTATTCTAACTATTTTTGTACTGAAATATGCTCTAAATGTGCACGTAAGTATACAATTTGTTTGCATTGTTAATAGTACTCATACAGAACTACTTAACTAGCCTCTTGGACGGTCCTTCGGGATCCCATATTAGTTGTGCAGTGTATATGTATATGGATTATATGGGTTAACTCGCTTTTACAAAATTATTATGGTTTTGTGATTGAGTGTGTCATGTCCCTGATCCAGTATTTGCGTTTATTTTGTTAATTTAAAAAAAAATGCAATTGCAAATATGTGCAGTGTAGTGTCTCCATTCACGAGAATCGAGGAGTGGCCTGGTCCTTCAGGATCCCACATTAGTTGTGGAGTGTATGTGTTTGGGTTATATGAGTTAGCACGCCTTTACAAAATTGCCATGGTTTTGTGAAGAAGCGTGCCGTTTCCATTACCCAGTGTGTGCGTGTGTTTTATTAATTTCAAAAAAAAAAACTAGCCTCTTGGATTATAAAATTAATATAAGTGGTTAATGCACCTTATTCTTTATATAAATCTATTTTGTATACGTATGTGTATTAAGAATCAATTCTCAAATCTTAAGATTACCACAAAGCCTATTTACTATTACTTGTTCTTATCTTTGACCATTCCTATGGATTGCTATGGTTGTAGTTGGATCCCACGAGCTTACTTAGCTCAATTATCAATACGCAAATCAAATCTAACTGCGTCAAAATTTAGAAAGATGAAAAATATGTGTGCATTTTACTAATTAACTTGGCAAGCAAAATCTAATCGGTCAAAATCTATAAAATTAAAAAAAATATATATAGATATTGTTAATATATGTTTCTATTTATGTACAAAAATATAAAATTATAGACATTTTCAAAAACCTTTAAAAAATAGCACTAATAGTGTGAAATTTTTCAGTTCAAATTTTTTTTTTTAAAAAAAAGCTTTTCTTTTTTTTTTTTAAATCATTTTATCTTATTCTCAGTAAAAGAGAAATAAATGTATTGACATAGATATAGAGTCAAAACTGTTGACTTCAAGGAAATACATTTTTCATTGAATTAACAGCTATCAGTAAAAAATTTATGCTTTCTTAATTAATCTAAGCAAAAGCATATTCCAAATTCATAATTTTTTGTTTTGTAGTGTCAGAGCAACAATTGAGAGGTACAAGAAAGCTTGTTCAGATTCCTCGCAGCCAGTATCTGCTTCTGAAGCTAACACTCAGGTATTGATATATAATTTTATATATCAAGCAAACATAGGGTTTAATATACCCGTGGTATTCAAATTTTACTTTATTTCAGTTTGGCTATTAAATTTTAATTTGTTTCCTTTTTTTTACCAAACACTAATTTAGATTTCACTAGTTAGACAGTTGGCAAAGTTTTGATAACATGACGATCATAGAAAGAATATTTGAAAAATATTTACTACATTATCTTTCACTCTTTTTGATACAAACCATTCTATTTAAAATAAAGTTATAACTTGATTAATCATGATTCTGCAAGTAATTAATTTATTTTAATCATATAAATATTTAACTTTTAATACTTTTAATATACATATAATATAGATATATATTATATCTTAAAATATTATAATATTAACAGATATCATTTTCAAAAAAAAAAATACTAAAAATGAAGAAAGTATTTTTTAAATATGTACTCTTAAACTTAAAAATTAATAAAATAAAACTATAAAGATTAATAATAAAATCTAATTAAATGCATAAAATTACTAGATTTTGTGTTTATATAAAAAAAGAAAGTTGAGTAATGTATAGTATGTTTTACTTTTTGAAAAATAAAGTTTAGAGACTAAAAATGAACGCTCTATTTATAGATCATGGAGTAAATTAATATTATATATATGGATTATAAATATTTAAATATAATTACTAAAAAGATATAAGTAAAATTGAGTACTCAAATTAAAATCAAATTTTAATGATTGTTTGTGCATTTAATCCTATATTAATTAAATGAGGTAGAAGATAACGCAACAAATATTCCTAAAATATTCTTTGTCTAGTTGTCATGTTATCAAAACTCTGCCAGGTGACTAATGGGTGAAATATATATAAATAAAAGTTTGGTACCAAAAAAAAAATGAATTAAAATTTAGGGAGAGATTCTTAGCTACACTGAGTGTATTACATAAAATGATAGGATATATAACACAAAGATATTTATCATAATTTTTATTAAATAAGTGTAAAACACTAATATGATTTGTTTTAAATCCTACTATTATGTATAATATATCTAGTGTAGGTAAATTTTTTTTAAAATTTAGTACCTAAATTTTAATAAAGTGAACATTTGGATATCACAAACATAATAAACGTAGCAAAAATTTATAAGAAACTTCTTTGAAGAATGTCAAATCAGGTTATTATTGTTACTAAACAGCGAAGTTGAAAAAATTCTCTTTTTGCTTGGATTGATACCAAACCTGCCAAAATTTTCAGGAAGTTGGGTTGTTCAAATATATAGTGCGATGCATTAGTCACGAAGGCTACATTTTTTTTTAAAAAAATTATTATTATTATTGTTATTAATTTTTTGGGAGATGGAAATTGCATGCATTTTCAGAGATAGAGACATGGATCAAACCCACACCCTCCCAGAGCCGCTCAAAAGAGTTGGCCAATAGACCACTCTTCATTGGTAAATAAGGCTATTGATGAATTGCTTAGTTTGGTTGGTGTGCCTGATCACATTTCATACAGCATATCACTTTCTGCTGTCTACATTTGAATGCATGAAAAGTTGTATATATGTACCTGCCACTAACTTTCCGTAATGTCTCACAATAAACTTAAAAAAAAAAGCAATTAATGGATGGAATTGATTTGAATGAGATTTAACTAGTACTCTATGGATGAACATGAACTCAGTTCTACCAACAAGAAGCCTCCAAGCTACGCAGGCAAATTCGTGAGATTCAAAATTTAAACAGGTAATTAATTGATCTAGTTGATAATTTTGCATCTTGGAATTTAATGATGTAATCCATTGAAAAAGAAAAATTCATCAATAACTATATATATGTTATATATCAGGCATATTCTGGGTGAAGCACTTAGCACCTTGACATTTAAGGAACTCAAGAGTTTAGAAGGCAGATTGGAGAAAGGAATCGGTAGAATTAGGTCCAAAAAGGTATTAATTATATATATATATATATATGTACTACCAATAACAATTCTTGATTGTGGATCTTTCTAATTCAAGAGTCAATACTACCAGGTGTGTGCGTGTATGTCTATTAATCTTTTAAGACTAACATGATCTAATTCTGCCAGAATGAAATGCTATTTGCTGAAATCGAGTACATGCAGAAAAGGGTATGTAAATTTTTCTTTTTTATGCTCTATTTGTTTTGCCTTGCCTTGTGCATCAGTTCTTGAATATGAAGTGACGGAAAATTTTTTGCCTAGTCCTAGTATATTATGCCTAATATATATATAACATATATACATTTGTTATATTTTTATTGGCCAAAAATGTGTTTCGTACATGCAATTGTTGGGTGTAATACTTTGTTTGTAGATAAGAATCTCCGTTTCAATACGCTTATAATTATAAGTAGATAAAAATGTTGGGAAGTTATTATTTAAAGCAATCTTTTTACATATTGTGCAGGAGATCGAGCTGCAAAATGACAACATGTACTTGCGGGCAAAGGTCTCTGTTTTTTTTTTTTGACGTTGTTCTGTATAATATCTAAATATATATCGAAAATGAAAATTGTGTGAAGTAGTTATAACTAACTGTTGACCAGTGCAGATAGCTGAAAATGAGAGAGCTCAACAGCAGCAGCAGGAAACAAACCTGATGACAGGCTCTGTATATGAATCGGTTCCTTCTGAACAATATGATCGAAGCTTTCTCCCTGTAAACCTCCTGGAACCTAATCATCACTACTCTCGCTCCGATCACACTGCTCTTCAACTCGTGTAAGATTCTAACTTTCCTCAACTAAATAACTGGGATGTATTACAAACGTTTAACAAGGCAAGCTCACATAGAAATAGCTAAAATTACACACAAATCACAGTCCCGTGTTTGATGTTCCATGCATCTTCGTCAATATGATCAGTATATTGGGTTATTCAATATCGTAATTCCTAATTTAATAACAAAATAATAGAAGTTGAAGTGATTATAAAATGACGACATCACATTGATAAATGATTATTTATGTAGTTGTTAATTATATCGTCACGTCATTTAATTTATATTTCATGTCACCCTATGACATTCCTAGTAGTCATAGCATATATTAATTAGTTTCTCTATTTTTGTGCCTATTAATTAGTTTCTCTATTTTTGTGCAGGTAATATCTTATGGGATGATCAATATTATGCTGCCTACCTTTCTAATTACTTATGTCAAATCGAATCCAAAGTATAGCCTATAAGTATTGGTGAAAAGCACTATGTTCAGGCCTTCTACCGTTTAGACTATTTACAGCTTTGAACTTTATTTTCCAAAAAGAAGCTTTTATATTAATGCTACCCAAAAGTGTTATAACATACCTAGTTAATTTGTAAGCTATTTAGGCTTCTTGCCAAGAATATTTGCAGCTCATGACAAACTGTGGATAGGTACTGCATCAGCATTATCAAGTCTTTGTTAACTTTTGGCAGAATTATTTTTTAATGTGCTAGTTTTATTAAATTTTCAACTTTTAATGGGAAAAAAACATGGTATTGGTGGAACAATTTTAACAATTTATACCAAAAAATAAAAAATTAAATAACTCAAAAGCTTGGAAAATGGGACAAAAAGATATAAAGTTTACTATTTGTTTTTTTCAATTTATCAATATCTACATAAATACAATAAAAATGAGTTCTCCAAAATAATATTTGGGGCAGTGATACACGGTGAGTAATACAAAGTTTACTATTCTTTTCCACGTCACATTATATCTAGTGATGCTTTTATATTTTTACTTTCATGTAGATTCATAAAGTATTAAAGAAAAGATTTTCTAATGCCACATGCCTCAAAAGCTAGCATTCTTCGGTTTCCGACTAGTTTGTGTTTTGGCCAAAACTCTGCCTTTCATTAATTTAATTTTGAAATTTTCAACTATTACGTAATCCCTTTGTAAGTAACTAATGAGTTTCATATGCTTCCATTTGAGCTTGTTTTCCTTTTCCCTTTTCACTTTTGAATCTTTACCATATTTGCTGCATCCTTTGCTACTCATCGTTGGTTAAAAAATAATGAGGTTATATGCCTTACCTTTAGCTATATTACACTGATAGTCTTTCTCTAATTAAATTTCACTTTGAGATTAATTCTCAACGCTTTAAACGATTTTTTTGGTAGTAGGAATGTAGGATGACAGGTACTCCAATTGCATTTTCATCGTCTTTATCATTTAATGAAAGGACCTATTAAGCATTCCGACTAGAATTTGATAGCTTTTTCACGCTTTATTCTCATAGTTAATATATTTAGCCTCAATCAATAATATAAATTTTTTTTATGATTAATAGGGAAATCAAATCATGGAAATCAAATAACTTAAATATCATCAAACTGCACAATAGATTTAATAGCATGATTAATAGAGAATTAGGTTAAATGACTTAAATATTGATGGACTGATTTAAACACTGCATTTCATGATATCTTTTGAAAGAAGTGGACATTAGACCACTCCCTCATGGCAACCAACTATATAAATTAAATATAGTAGCAATTTGTAACATCCCTCCTCATCGAACCTCCACTGGAATACCATCCGATAGTGGCAATGATGGAGAGAAGCATTACCTAAATACTATTTCAAAGTAAATCTAATACCAGTACATCTTAATAAGGGGCAATACATTATATATACAATAACACAAATCTCAAATACTCATAAATAATAAATAATAAACAACATAACTTCAATACATTAATTCGATGGTAAGTGGAATTTCATACTTTCATTTATAATATAACTACTAGAAATATATACATAAGTGTACTTACATCAATACTACAATATTTGATAATCATAATATAAGAGTACGGGTTATACTACAACTGGATACAAAATATAAGAAACTTAATAAGTTTCGATAATACTCTCATATTAGATCACCATCTGAGTATAGTTGTGCAACCAATAGTTCTGCACTACTCTAGCTTAAGGCTCATCAATCACACACCCAACTCCAGAGTAAAAAAATACAATCACTGCACTATGATGTAGCCTGACCACATAGCAAAAAGTCAAAAAGAATATCATCCTCTAACAGCTTACAGCCAGATCAAGGTGACCTAAACATTAATGGTATCTCATATAAGACCTTTATAGTGGTGCAAACATTGTCTAAGTAATCCTCTCTAATGACAGATATACGAATATAGGCTCCTATAGGCTCAACTCCAACCCTGAAAGCTAACTCAGCATCCACGTCATGACAAATAACATATCTCGCTAGCGTCTCGGTCATAATCACCTCATAGGTCATCATAATCCACTGTACTAGCATCTTATATATGTATATACTATGCAACTACAATATTGCTATGCTGGAAATATGAAAGAAAAATAAGTGTGAGTAATTTCGTAAGGAAATTATCCAGTGAGTGCGAAAGAATATAAGGATTGGTCAAAATTATAAGGTGCTATTGGTTGTAAATCCGCAAGTATATGAAATCGACTAGTATAATATAGATATCGGTCCCATAGAGATTATGATCTAATCACCTATCAATTTCTTTCTAATTGTATAGGGCGACAAAATTCAATGTTTTAATTGCTATACCTAATAACAAAAACTAATATAAACTAATATAAAATTTAACAATCAATCAATTACTTAATCATTAGAAATCAATAAACTTCACATTCATTAGTTAATTCCCTTTAATACTTCAAATATTTATTCAAATCCTGAGTCATCTTAGGTCTTAATTAACTTTTTCCAAAGCCAATTAAACTAATCTATACCCGTGAATTCAAGACTTTGTAATCTAACTCTCATTGTAATTACTAAACACTAACTAATAAGATTATAAATTATAAGCTCAACTCTTACGGAATTCAATGAACTCAATTTATCTCTAAATTTGAATTAACTTAGATTTATGTTTATAGTTCCATCAAAATTCTCATCTCTTAATGAATAATTTTAATTATAATCATACTAAAGTCGATCACTCAATCGTATACATTAAGCTCAATAAATATAATTTACATAAATAAGGAACTAATTAAAAAGAAAATTAACTAATCCATGTTCAGATCCTTAATCCCTAATGAATAAAAACTTAGCCTAACATGACAAAAACTATGTCTAACAAAATATAAAGAGAATCCATTACGAATTACAAGAAATTAAAAAGAAGAAAAGTAATTAATCAATCTCTTGTAATTCCCAATCTTCAATCTTCACTCCTTGATCCTTGAAAATGATTTTAGAATTCTCTTTTCTTATTAAAAATCCTCTTCTTCACGAGGTCTAGCTCCTCTTTTAAAAATCTCCTCAAATCCTCCTTCAATAAGCATATAAAGAAGTTGATTTTATCCAAACTCTTGCTCATACACGACCATGTCCTATTATTCACGGGGCATATTTTGACTTGAGTCATCAATCCAGACCGCTACATTACCATGTCCTAAACCTTGTTCTATGTAAGAAAACATGGCAGTAAAATACATGGCCTGAAATACAGGTGTGTTTCGACCCGCGTTCAGGCTAGTCAAATTCTCCAGTGAATTATACAACCATATGTATGACTGTGTCTTCAGTCGTGTTCAAGCCCCTATTTTCTTCTAGAAGACTACATGGCCTACAACATAGCCGTGTCCTCGCCTGTGTCGATGACTTCATTAAAATTTCACTTCAAACTTCCTGAATCTTTAGTTTTTTTTACTATTCGATCCCATAAATGACTCAAAACACCTACAAACAATAAATCACACATAATTAACACATGTAAATTTAAAATTAACACAAATTAACTTAAAAATAACACCAATCAATCACCAAAACATGATAAAAATTCACACTAATTAAAATCCCCCACACTAAAGTACTTACTTGTACTCAAGCAAAAATTAATAAAAAACTTTGCCTAAACCTTATCACTAAAATGAACAAGATACAATAACAACTTTTACTTAAGTATCTACTATATTCTCCAGTTAATATAAAACTTATAATTTAAAAACAAAATTAATAATTTAGAAACAAGGATTCCATTAACTACCAAGTGAAAAGCCTTTCTCTTATTTTTAAAAAAAATTTCACAAATTAATACTCAAAAATCATTAAAAAATCAACCATCCAACACTTATTTCTTTTATAAGTGTGTTTTATGGTCCATCTCACAATTCTATTTGATGAGTACATTTTATTCTCCTTCTCACTTCTTTAATTCTTTCTTCTTTCTTTTTATTCCCTTTTTTTTCTTTCATGAATAAGGCAAGTGCGTTTTATGCTCCAACTTACCTTTACATTATTTTCCTTAATCATATTAATCACATTAAAACTAAACAAATTCCCTAACAACCTCGAGCATTAATCCATGAGTCTCGATCAAAATAATAAGGAAAATAACATTAGATTCATTAAAATTATACATAACCCTTGACCGAAATTACAAATATAGTTTAAGAATTACAAATTAAATATTAATCAAAGAATAAACTACATACTTAAGAAAACCACATTTATTGTATTAAGTTCATTATGATGATAGGCACAATCAAATACTTAACTGAACAAAATTTTCAATTTCACACATAAACACAAAATAAAGACCCCCCACACTTATCCGAAACTTTATCCTCAATGTAAGCCATAAAAAGAAATATGGAGGAAAGTGAATATTACTCCCCTGAATCACTACTAGAATGCCGTGATTTACCGACGGATGATTTTCGTCTCTAATTACGAACGGAAAAAAAAAATTCCATTGGTAAAATCCTAAAAATTTCAGGCGCCAATAATTGGCGCCTGAAATAGCGACCGATTAGCGACGGATAGATCATCCATCGCTAATCGGTCGCCTGAGCCGTCGCTAATAGCGACGGTTATTCTGTTTGTCGCTATTTAGTGACAGACAGAATAGTCATCGCTATTTAGTGATGGCTCATGCGACAGACTAATAGTCCGTCGCTATTTTTGGGACATAAAAAAAAAACAATCGAACCAACCCTTATTTTTGTCTTCCTCCTTCACAGTTGCCGCCCTTCTCCCCTCTTCCACCTCTTCACAACTAGCCCACTCCCCATCACACTAGCCTCTCTTCCTCCTCTCTCCCCTCTTCTACCACTTCACAGCCGCCCCTATTCATCCACCACGGTCTCCCCTCCTCTTCTCCTCTACTGCCAGGCATCGGCGTCGGTGTCAGCTTCCTCTGCTCCATCATCGACGACTAACTGGCCATCACCGCCGGCATTATTGATCTTCCTCGGCTAAGTCACTCCTCTTCCTCTTTTGATTTTTGTTCATGGATTCTATAAATTTTTTATCATTTAATTCTTTTATTAAATTAATTATTGATGTGCTAATTATTTATAGGAATTTATTTTAGATGTAAATTATTGAAGTAGTTTTTTTTTTAAGATGTATTATGCATATTTATTTTAGATGTATTATGCAAACTCCTAAAATAAATTGTTCTATTTTTAATATCTAAGAAATTAATGATAAATTTGTTTAACATGAAAATTATAAATTAATATATATTTTTTATTGAATTATTAAATAATACAAATAAAATAAATTAACTTAAAATAGATTAATAATAATAAAGTGTATTCTAAATTAATATTATTTTATTTAATTATTTTAAAATATAAATAAAACAATTGTCAAATTTAATAGATTAAATAAATAATATTTAATAAAATGTGAAATATATGAGTTAGAGTATTTTGTAAAAATAATTTCACCTTTTTTTTTTATTTTAACTCTATAATTTTTTGTATAAAAAAAAATCAAATTACACCCTATAATTTATATTTATCTTAATATTTTTAAATTAATTTATGTATTATTTATTTAATATTTCAGTATAATACACTTTATATTACACTTCAAAAGAATTTCTATAGTTTTAAAATTTGATTGAACTCAATTTTTGTTTGGTTTGAATTAAATATTTAAAAACTAAAATGAATTGACTTGGTTAAATTTTTATATAAATAAAAACATCATAATGCTCCATTTCATTAGTTATATCCAATAATAAAATAAATTTTAAATAATATCCAATGAATAAATAAAAAATTTGAAGAGGTTGATGAATTGCGATGATAAAAAATATATGTTATCATTTTTCTTTTTTTGCAGTTGTGATATTGTATATAATTGTTGGTTTTCCATTGCAGGATTGGCCTACTTTAGTAGAAAAATGTCTTTATTTTAGGGGAGGTTCTGCCCAATTTTCGGTAGAATTCTCGTAATTCTTTTGTTTAGTCTTTGTAGGTGGTTTCTGTTTTTTTGAAGGTTGTATACGTTAGGCAATACATTCTTTTTTTATTTTTTTTATTCTTAATTATAGATTTTTCCGGAGGATTACTATTGTATCGAGTCCCAGTTAGGACTGCACGTCATTGAGGTAATTGATTAGCACTCATTTATTGCCAATAGCCTATTTATACATATTTATATATTTCTGACAAACATGCACTGTTATGCAATTTTATTTCTTTTAGATATAATTTTTATTAAATTAATTAATATATTCTTATAATTATTAAAATATGTTAATATAGATAGTATACAATGATTAATGATAATAATTAAAATATTGAGCTTAAAAAAATAAACTTTTTGTTTGATTGTTCAAATTTATTTATTACTTTTAAAGTGCTTAATTTTTTTTTATGAAATTGATTGATCTTGAAGTTTCACATTGAATTGCGATAGAGATTTATTTTTTTGGAGAGAAAATACGATGATAAAAAATACATATTATCATTTTTTTATTGTGATTTTGTATAGAATTGTTGGTATTTTATTACAAGATTGGCTCTACTTTAGTAGGGATATGTCTTTATTTTAGGGGAGGTTTTACCGAATTTTTGGTAGAATCCTCGTAATTCTTTTATTTAGTCTTTATAGGTGGTTTTAGTTTTTTTTAAAAAATATTATATACGTTAGGCAATACGTTCTTATTTTATTTTCTTATTCTTAATTATAGGTTTTTCCGGAGGATTGCTATTGTATCGAGCACCAGTTAGGACTGCACGTCATTGAGATAATTGATTAGCACTCATTTGTTGCCAATAGCCTATTTATATATATTTATATATTTCTGACAAGCATGCACTGTTATACAATTTTAATTCTTTTATATATATTTGATGTATGAAGGCACTATGGATATTAAAGTTGTAAAATTATATTATTGATTTTTTAGTTGTATTGTATGTGTATATTTTTGTAAATCAGAGCATGTATGTATATTAATTGTTTATTTGTTACCTAACAGTTGCTCTGAGCATGTTAAATAGTCTTAGTTAGTCATAGAATACCCATCCAGTGCACTCAACAATGAGTGCATTGGATTATCTGAGTGGACAGTTTGTATAAGTGATGTTGACATTCTCGATCACGTACAAAACTTATACATACAGTATAGATAAGTTTGACTTCTTTTGGCAATTGTTCTCTGGGTGTATATCATACTATATGCCATGCAAAGCCAATGCATTATATGCTTCATTTGGCTTTGCTGGGTATATAGTACGAATAGTGCACTTGGAGAATGACGCCGGAAGGCCGAAAAATTTTCTATATACTGTATGCACACATGATCGAATGTTGGCACCATTTATACAAATGGGTTAGGGCCAAACATTTCAAATGGAAGGCTACTGACGAATAGATAAAGGCAGTATGGGCACAACACGCAGCAAATCGGTATAAAGATAATTTATCCACATATAGAATGTCGACCATACAGGATGGCTCGATATCCGATGATGTGTAGAGAGCTTGGCAAGAAAAATGGGTGTAGCAATATTATGTTGAAAAACGTACCAAAGCAAGCAAAAATCGGCTATATAAAAATACCGCTCCAAGTACAGGTCCTTCTAAGCACACAGGAGGGTCTAGATCTATGATTGACCATGAGCAAGCCATGGTACGTACAAAATGTTAAATGTCAAAAATTATATGCAAATAATATCTAATTAATAGTTGTTTAATAATGCATGCCATTGTGAACTATATTAATGTATTAAGATTAATTATTTCATTATGTTCTTCATTTATGTTTATAATAATATAATATATTATTCATTTGTGAATACCGTAAATAATATGCAGACTGAGCATGATAGAGTGCAACCAAGTGCACATAAATTATTCAAGGCCACCCATACCAGCAAGTTAGATAGAAGCAAATTTATTAACAAGAGATCAGAGACAGTTAATGTAAGTATGAAAATATTTTTCATGGGTTTTGTATTATGTTCAGTGGCCACAAATAAATAATGTACTTATGTAATTAGTTTGTGCGCATATTACATGATATAATAATGTATTTAGTTTTTATCATTTGATATAGGCACATTTCGAAGAGATGCTGGTTGCCGCATCTGTGCAGAGTAGATTATATGTTGTTCGATTTGAGCTTCACTATGAGCTTCGCCGTGAGTATAATCAGCAGCACTCTGACCTTTATTCTGAGCTTCGTTGTGAGTATGATTAGCAGGTTAGCGAATTCCAGCGTGAGCTAGAGATTTTGACGAGGTGGACATATAGTTCTTGTATACGACTTCCTGTACCTCCACGCTCATCTCCTTCTCCAGCTTCATACACAGCTCCTTCAGATGCTGAGGGTGATCTTGGTCCAGATCATACTACAGATTTAACGGACTAGTAGGTTTTGATACTATTTATGTAACACATGTTTAAAATTGTTGATAATTATACGTTTTTTCAAATATTATTAATTTATTATTATGTTAAATTTGTGTTTCAAATATATATATTTATATTTTTTTAATACAATTATAATTTCTATTTAAATTATAATGAATGTTTATATAATTTATAATAGCCACAATCATATAAAAAATTTAATAAATAATTAAAGACATTACCAAAAAAAATTTTGTGCCAAAATTACTGACGGAAACTATTTCATCGCTAATTAGTGACGGAAAATCCGTCAGTATTTACTAAAAAATTACCGACGGAAGCGACGAAAAAATCCGTTGGTAATTTATAAATTACCGACGGATTCGATTCCGTTGCTAATTAGTGACGAAAAATATTTCGTCAGTAAATAAAAAACCCGTCGTCAATATCTGACTAAGTTACTGAATGACTGACCTATTTACCGATGGTAAAATAAAAAATACCGACGAAATTTTCATCGTTAATTTACCAACGTATATTGAAAATCCGTCGGTAATAATTACCAATGAGGATTTTACGACGGATTAGTGTCCGTCGGTAATACTAATTACCGACAGAAAAATCCGTCGCTAAATCCCTTTTTTTAGTAATGAATTACTAGTTGAAAATGAATTGGTGATTAGAAATATGGAAGAAATGAAACGTAATAGAAACTGAAAGATAAAAAAAAATAAAAAATAAGAGAACACATAACAATAATAAGAAAAAATGCAAAAAAGAAACAATAACTACAATAACTCCAAAGAAAATATCCACAAATGCAAACATTAACCAACTCCACAATATATCCAGAAAAACACAAATATTTAAATGAATCATAAAATAAGAAAAAATAGATAACTAAGCATTGGGAGCATCATCATCATCATCCTCCATCTCAACATCATCAGATGTCACAGGATCTAGAGGTGGCAGATAGGATGTAAAAAAATCTAGAGTCGGAGGCATCTCAGGCATGGCTGCAAACCTCTCTCAAGCATCAATACGAACATCCCCTGTTGTAACCAATTCATCTGTACATAGAGATGCTGTAGCATATGCTCATATCTCTGCTGGACCCATCAAAACTCGCCGTAAAAATCTATAAGAACTGGAGGAACCTTGGGTACAGGAACATCATGACCCACTACTGCAATAGGCTCATTCATAGGCGCATATATTGGAGCTCTATTAACTAACACATATGCATCACCCCTCTTCTTGACTAGGTGCATTAATCGAAATGCATCCATATCCAAGTAATTATATGGCAATCATGGGTCAAGTCACTTAGGGAATCAAAATCTCCTAGGTTCCTAGCTAACCTAGTCATACAACTCCCCCCACATAATGCTCCTCTCGATTTACTTGACATCAAGTCAAAGTAAATCGCAAACCTATAGGCAAGGTTATATAAATCACCTATCTCAAGGTAATAAAGATAGAAAATATCACGTATAGTCACCATCCTTGTACTCTCCTTATGACCACAAATAGTGTGTGTAATGATACGGTGTAAAATACGCATCATAGGGGAAGTGAAATAAGTGCTCTTGGACTTAGTGGGCTTATAATCACCTTAAAACCCATACCTAGTATGGTTGCAGCAAAATGCATGAGCATATGGCTATTGCAAATGTGGGAAATTTGCTAAAGAGTGATGATAGTGAACAGTCTCAACCCAAGTGGCACTGTAAAGTCCTATACTTACAATAAATTTACTAATGGACACAGAAAAATGTTGCCCATCCAATCTAAACTTAATCACATCATCCTTAGCATAATCAATGCCCTATATATCCATAAAAAAGGAAGCCAAAAATTTGACTAACAATTCTTGGTAATAAGGGTCCCTAATAGAAATCATGTTACCTTATTTACCATTAAACAATTTCCTATCAATGACTCTCCAAAGACCCAATATTTCTAAGTTACTTTGGCTCAGAAACCTATTAGGCTCAATAAGTGAAGAGAGAAATGTGTTTACCTTGACTTGGATGTGTTTATCTCAAAATTAAAGAATTGGATGTAGAGAAGGGGTACCCGATGAGGAAGAAGCCACTTAAGTGGGAGGATCCACTCTTAGAACATGAAGAGTGTTAGTATAGATTTGCCCTAGGGCCATTTTGTATGTAAATATTTTATATTAATCCTTTTGGCAATAAAATATTCTTTTAGATAAAGTGTTTGTTTATTTAAATATTTACCTTTAGTTATATGTTAAATGAGTTTATTATCAAGAGATGATAATATAAGTGACAAACTCATTTAGCACATATACTATAAATGTTCATAGTTGGTGGATTAATATAAAGGTAGTATTAATCCTTAGACTATCACCTCTGTCTATTTTCCTTGATCGGTATGTGATACTAGAGGTAGTGAGTCTCATGCTATTTGATATGAGTTATCAGAATAGACATATGGATACTCATGTGATGAGTGGATCGAACAGTGATACAAGATTTGTGATTGCTTGGGAATTCTCTTTAGTCAACAATCACAATCTTGGACATAATTATGCATATGGTCCTTTGACCTGTTGCGACATGGTCATCCATATATGGTTGGTTAGAGTTTATTACCGCTTACATACCTGTGCTAGCCATGTATAGGTACATGGCGTGTGGTGGATCTAGTTGGTTATATGTAGGGATAAGTGATTAGCCAAGATGGAATTCATTACCTGGAGTGAACTGGGATAAGATCCTATGCTATCTAAGTTATTCTTGATGAATAAGTACCTGGCCAGGTCAAACTCAACTTACCCGAAAAGAGTTTCGGTGCTAGAAAAGAGTTTCTAGTAGTATTCATGTTTTATCAAGAATTGAACTGAAGATGAGGTTATATGATAGAGGCAATTAGAGTTTGACTAAACCTTGACTCTAGCCAATATCGAGATCTTGTAATGAAGGGACATTTAGTGTACAATAATTGTGCTCTTTGGTTTTTGTGAATCTATATATAGCATTCATTTCTAATTGGGTAGTCGTGATATCTATGCTGGGGGTCACTCACGACTTATGGGAATTGAATATAATACATTGGGATTTTCACATTCAGTATGGAAAAGCGTTTCCATAATATTAAGTGTTAATATCATTTCCCATTGCCATTTAGACTTGAACCTAGTAAGTCACACACATAAGGGTATCACTTGTGATGATTAACATTAATTTGATTATTAATTAAAGAGTTTAATTAATTAATTAAATTAATTGAATTAGATTTGCACATATGCAGGGATCTAGCATATCCCAAAATCCAAATTCAAAGATTAGAACTTTATTGCATTTAAGCAAATATTA